>JADRCD010230083.1:10491-30172 GCA_019843815.1 Montemys delectorum | reverse complement strand
GTCTGTTTTTGCACAGAAGGATTACGTTTCTCATTTTTCCTTCAACAATCTGGATCTGACCTGTGAATGTATTTTCAAGTACTCATGAAAGAATTGGGATACGGAAACTCTTCCAAAGTCTTAATGTTAGTGCATAGTTTTTCCTCAGGGCAGGGAATGTTGTTGTGAGCAGCGTGAGACACCCTGGAAACCAGAACCCAGTCAGCCATTGCCTGAGGAACACAGAAGGAGCACACTGTTCCATAGTTGCCTATGGAAACCCAAAGGGGACAAAACCAGGAATGCATAGAAAAGGAGAGAAGCCCCGCCCACTTCCCTAAGAGAAAGGGACAATTAAAAATGAACACATACACGTTGCTAAAGTTCGTTACCTTCACCAAATAACCCTAATGCCCATCTAGGAGGGGCTTTTCTACACTGACAGGCTCCTGGGCATTTGTAAGAGGATCTCAGTGTGCCCCTGGGCCTGTGTGTGTGTGTGTGTGTGTGTGTGTGTGTGTGTGTGTGTGTCTGTGTGTCTGTGTGTGTCTGTGTGTGTCTGTGTGCATATGCTTTCATGTGCACGTGTGTGTGCATGGGCACAAATGCCTATGTGTGCCTTCACCTCTGGTAACACTCTTAGGAGGTTTCCCAGGTATAGGGCATGTGTGATCATATACACACAATGACATACTAGGAAACCCATGCTAGGATGATCTTCAGGGAGCAGGTCAGGACAGTGAGAAGATCCTAAGAGGAAATTGCTTTTTCCTGGGATGCTTGTGGTACAGAGGGTATGGTTTGGAAACTTCTGCCTGCCTCCTCAAAACTGAGAGTCTCCCTGAAGCCAGGCTTCCCAGGACAGTGTAGTGGCATGAGCTCATGGACACCACTGTGTCCCGTTGTACACATGGAAGACAGGACAGCAATGAGCAGTACTGGTAACCCCTAGAGAAAGCCTATGAGGGGGGGGGCTCAGGCTGGAGGACCTCAGGAAGTGACCCCTCTTGCTTAACAGTCCAGATGGAACTCACAATGCTGGTTACTAGGTAACCAGAGGCCACCAACAGTTGCCTTACCTGACTGACTTGTCTGGAGGCAGTTGAGAGAGCAGGATGTTCCCTTGTTTCCAGACTTCCAGTGGCTTGGGCCACAAAAAAGCCAAAAGTGGTCCCCTTGGCCGCTTTTGGAGACTTTGGATACGCCCTCTGACACACTTCTGGCATGCTTCCCACAGGGATTCCCAAGGTAACATGGGCCAGTCTTTTTATTTGTTTGTTTTTGTTTTTGTTTTGTTTTGTTTTGTTTGTTTTTAGAGACAGGGTTTCTCTGTGTAGCCCTGGCTGTCCTGGAACTCACTCTATAGACCAGGCTGGCCTCGAACTCAGAAATCCACCTGCCTCTGCCTCGAAAATGCTGGGATTAAAGGCGTGTGCCACCACTGAACATGGGTCAGCCCTAGCACGGAACTTTCTCGTTGGTCCCCCTGATCCCCCAAGGTCCCTGCCTGGGTGTGTGTTCCCGTGAGACACAGGAACATTCTTTATGCTCACTCTTCAGACTATGGTAATGACTTGCTGATGTTGCTCAGTTTCCACATTTAGACCCTCCTGCCTTCCTAGATCTGTCCTCAGAATAAACTGGAGCCACATTCTCTGCACCAGCCCCCCAGGTTCAACTACAATAGCATTGAATTTATTGATTAAATGGTCCACTACATACCAGCTGCAGTTTTCAGAACCATGACCACCTCTCCATCAGCATTTTTCTTTCTGTCTACCAAAAGTATGCTAGCACCTGGAAAGTGCTGGACCTGATGATGAGAACGTAAGTGACTGTAACCAACATAGGTGTTAGGAGGGCTCTGCTCTTCTCCAGGACTCTGTGCTCCCATAGAACAAGGGCAATTGGACCCTGGCAGTGTTGGGCTGGGTCTGAACCTGCAAAGTGACATGGTCACATAGGGGGTTGGGAGACTCTAGTTTGTGTCTTTCACTGTCCCCAGGGAGTATCAAACATCACCTTTTCTTGTGCCTTGGGCAGAGCTCTTTTCCTATTTGTATAAAAGGTTCTAGGCCCTATCTGACCTATATGGGATAAATGGAACTAGACAAGGGGGGGCACCCAGGAAGCCCGGAACCAACCAGGAGCCCTGGCAGGGAGCAACTAGGCTTCCACCCATTGTGTGAAGATCTCTGAAGGCCCATGCGTGACCTCAACATGGAAGTCAGAACAGTGCAGAGAGACCCCAGGATCTGTGCTCTCTTTCTAGATTCTTCAGACTCACTCAGGTAGCTCCCTCTAGATCTACTAGTAGGTTGGGGACACAAGGCCTTAAGGGTGACACCATCATGGAATGCCACAGGTATGGATCCTTCCGGCCTGACTCTGTGGAGGACCAGCAAACAAAGAGGTGAGTGGGCTTCAGGTGAAATGGAGGTAAAAGAGCATCAGTGCAGAGAGGTGGGGGGGGCAGAGGGAGGTAAGGAAACCATTTGTGCAGTGTAGTGGAGAGGGGAGAGGGAGGTAAGGGCCCATCTGTGGAGTGGGCTGGGAGGGGTCAGATGGAGGTAAGAGAGCATCTGTGGAGTGGGGTGTGGGAGAAGAGGGAGGTAAGGGTCTATCTATCTGTTCAGTGGGGTAGGCGTGGGCTCGTGCTGAGGACTAAACACTTGCCAGGTGCCCTGCTCTGGGGATTCCCACTAGAGGGATGGTACCTAGACGTCACCTGCAGGTGGAGAAAAATGGACGTATCCAATGGGCTCCTTGGTTCTGAGGAGCAGAGGGAAGGATGGAAGCTGAAAGGGAGAATCCATCTCCACTACAGCCCAGCCCCACCTGTCCTCCAAGGGACAGAAAGTGTCTAGAATCCTCTGCATACAGCCCCACACTCCTGACCTCTATGCCCATCAGAACGCAGGCTGGCATCCATTGCCTTGTCTAAAGGGACTCACAGCTGTGCTGGTGAAGCAAGAACAGGCTTCCGACTCCATTTCCTCCAACCTCCTCTTCCCTGCAGTGCCATATTCAGCTTTCTGTCCTGCTGGCTTCAGAAATTTCCTGAGGATTTTTGTGAGGCCCCAGACATGGCCATCGTGAGGCAGTTCATGGACTACATGAGGCTCAATGTGCCTTCTGCAGACGTAGATACCCAAGCCAGGGAGCTGCTCTTGGTGCTAGAGGAGCAGGTGGCCAAAGAGCTAAAGCTTGAGAAAGGTGAGGAGACCTGGAGTGGGCTGTCTGGCGAGGTAGGAGGGGGTTTCAGTGATGGGTTCCACAGGGTTCCAGAGCTCTGGCCTGAAGCCAGGGCTGGACAGCAGTCAGGTAAGAAGTCCCACTGTGAGGAGAGGACTCTCACTGTGGGAATTCTCTGGCATGAAAAGGCCTCGTGGAACCGGCAGTTCTGGATCCCTTTGTGCCAGAAGCTGGACCAGTTCAGCTTCTTCTAATTTTAGATCAAGCTCTGCCCACATCAGCTGATACACAGTCACCTGCAGATGTGGCTGCAGATATGACTGTAGATGAGGCTGCAGATGTGACTGCAGATGTGGCTGCAGATGTGGCTGCAGATGTTTCAGTTGCCAGGCAGGTATTTCTATCTGTCATTGTGCAATTCGGTACACCAGATTTCGTTTTCCCTCTGCCTGAGGTTGACATATAGTTAGATTATCTGCTGTGTTCCGCCCAGCTGTGGTTCCCTGCCTAAGCTGATCTGATTTCTTTAGAGAAAATCTCTCTTTTTATTTTGTTGGATTCCTTTTTTCATATTGTTGTTTTCATTGTTGAGTTTCTATTTATGTTTGGATATTAATAAAAATGAGTTGTTTACTCATCTTAAATGATATTGTTCATTTCCCAAGTGAACAATCTACCAATGCTTACTACTGTGGACTGCATCTCTGAGCCAAACAGGTCAATCACGGAAATGGGACCCTCGCAGGCCACCCTGGAAGCAGGGAAAGCAAGCAGTTGGTGTGGCAGAAAGTGTGCAAATACCAACAGGAGTGAACAATACAAACTATGTGACTGTAACACGGTATTCGTGGGCTCAGCAGTGCCCCTAACAGTTAGGGACACAGATTCTAGATAAGTCATATCAAGGCTCATGGACAGAGTTCTCTACTTTCTGGGCCTCTTCTCTGTCAAACTGGACAGCAGAATGATGCAGAGGAGGATAAAGTCAGCTTAACTGTAATGGCGCTCACCATTCTCGTCATCCCTGAGCCCTAAGCTGTGCATACACACTATGGTTATCATAAGGAATTGCCAGGTTTGCTCACAGTTCTGTGGATCAACAAATGACAAGGCTGAGCCCATGGAAATTTTACACATTTCATCTGTGGGGAATGGGTTGCATGTAGTCTTACTGTTCATTATATATAGGGAACCCTCCCCCTCCATGGGACAAAGCCAGGAGTCATCACCAAAAATGGCTCACTCAGTCCTCATCCTGGGCACGTGCGATGCCAGCGACTGTTTAGAGGATACTGAGTGGTGTCCGTGCCCCTTCCAGGGTATTGGGCAGCTCATGTGGGCTCTGATGATGGAGGACCCGCACACCCCACATCACTGGCCACCTAGGCATTTGGTTCAGGGAAAGTTTACATACACCAGGCTAGTCCCTGTCTCAGCAAGAATGGAGCTGTACTGGAGACCCAGGGCTGCTCCAGCCAGGTTGAGGGAAACTCCACACAGGCTGCAGGTTGGAGACAGGCTTCAGGGGTGAACAATGAAGGCCTGTGCAGCACAGAGAGCAGAGAAGGAGCAGTAGCTAGGGTGATGGTGGCAGGTGGTCTAGCTGTCATCGTCACACGAGGAAGCTGACCTCGTGCATTACCCATGAATGCGTGTGGAGAATCTCGAGGTACATTATCAGAGTTAGCAAGAAAACCCAACACTGCAAAGGAAACACTCCTGCACACGAACTGAAACAAACTCACCACACAGCTGCACGGCGACCATGTGCAGGAAGGACGTCAGATGAGAGCACTGGGCAGGAAAATAAGCAGGCGCGGCCATTTGCACAGGCAAAGATTCTGTTACTGCCTTGTTTCCTGCTCTCTGTAGTGTTTGATGTCCTCTCTGGAAATATTTAAAGACGTGTAAACAATGGGTAAGACATACAGCAGAAATTATAGCATGTAGGTTAAAAAAAAAAAAAAGACGAGAAAAGTCAACAGATGCAGACACGGCAGGCTCACAGATTAAAGGACGATACCATTTGAAATTGGCGGCATAGGAATCAACCTGCACATTCCACCTGATTCCTATGGACAGCAGGGGAATGTTTAAGTGAATGTCCCTATGCAGGTCTGAGGGACCCACCAAACAGTACATGTGAGGGAAGTGGCTGTCAATGTGGCGCCTGCTGAGAAAGTGTAGGGACCTGAGTTCGGATCCCTAGCATCCACATTTAAAAAATGGCGTGGTCATGTGCATCGGATAGCCTGTGTGCTGGTGTTTGGTTTGGTTTGGTTTGCTGTCAGCTTGATCCAAGGTAGGGGAAACTAGGAAGAAGGAAGATTCATTGAGAAAATGCCGCCATCTCATTGGCCTGTAGGCAGGTCTGTGAAGCTTTTTCTTCATCAATCCTCTATGTGGGATGGTCCAGGCTATTGTGGGCAGTGCCACCCCTGGACTGGTGGATTGGAGCAGTCTGAGCAAGTTTGAGCAAGCCAGTAATCACTGTCTCACCATGGCCTCTGCTTCAGTTCCTGCCTTCTGGTTCCTGCCTGAGTTTCTGCCTTGTCTTCCCTTTATGACAGACAGTAAGTAACCTGTCAGATGAAATAAATGCTGGCTTTTCCAAGATTGTTTTTGGTCAGTGTTCTAAGACAGCATTAGAAAAGAAAACTACGACACCCTAGGATCAGATGGGTTCCCCTAGCTCAGTGCTCAGCCAGTTTTATAGACTGGCAAGCATTGGACTCAGAGAGAGCATAGCTCAACAGAGACTAAGAGTAGAGGGACTGAGGAAGAATCATAATGTCACGTGGGCATGTACGTGAACACAAACACACAAGCACACACATACATAAACCACATGTACATACATATTTAAACACACACACTGTCTTGTGATTTTACTGCTGTGAACAGATACCATGACCAAGGCAACTCTTATAAAGCACATTTAATTGGGGTTGGCTCACAGTTTCAGGGGTTCATTCAGTCCATTATCATCAAGGCAGGAGCATGGCAGCATGCAGGCAGGCATGGTGCAGGCAGAGCTGAGAGTTCTACATCTTCATCTAAAGGCTGCTAGCAGAATACTGGTTTCCAGGCAGCCAGGATGAGGGTCTTAAAGCCCACACCCACAGGGACACACCTATTCCACCAAGGCCACCCCTTCTAATAGTGCCACTCCCTGTGCTGTGCTGAGACTATACAAACCATAACACACACACACACACACACACACACACACACACACACACACACACCTAGATCACTGCCAATTTCAAATCACACCTCAAGCAGCTCTTACCAGTTGTGATCAACTGTCAGGATGGTAGTCAGAAGGATCAATGGAGCTGAAACCAGAGAATAGAAGTCTACACAGAAAATAATCCTGGGATGCAGTGTTCACACAGAGTCTCACTATGTAGCTCTGGCTGGCTTGGAGCTCACCCTAAAGCATGTGCTGCCCTTGATCTACAGATCCTCTCATTTAAATCCCTTAAATCAATGGATCTGAACCTGTGGGTCAAATGACCCTTTCACAGGGGTCATCTAACACCATCAGAAAGCATGTATGTGTATATACATACATACATACATACATACATACATATTGTATAGATAGATATTTACATTATGATTCATAAGAATAGCAGTAAGTATAAGGTAGCAATGAAAATAATATAATGGCTAGGGTCACCACAGCAGGAAGAATTGTACTGAAGGATCACCACATTAGGAAGTCCTAGAACTACTGCCCTAAATGGTGGGATTACAGGTGTGTACCCCGATACCTGGAAAACAACCGTGTTTATCCTTCAGGCATAGTGCTCTCCAGCATGGGAGCTGCTTGGATCATTGGATGACTCGCCCCTGCATATAGGTTTGTGGACACCTGGGTTAAAAGACTAGGCAGAGAACATGGGCTCTACACAGCAAGGGAGAACATAAAGAAGGGGTTAGTGAGAAGGTGGGGCCTGGGATCAGGCTTCAGGGAAGACTTCATAGTGAAAATTGAAACATTAAGTGGGTTGCTGACACGTATACAAGATCTTTCTCATCTACCTCTTAGTAATACAGACGCCGCTCAACTTATAGTCGGATCAAGATTCATTCTCTCCACTGCGCCCCTGGTTACAGAAGCAGTTAAACTACTGGTAGGAAGGTGACCCTGACCTGGCTGGCTGCCTCCCAGGTAAAGAGCACGGTGATTGCGGTTTTGTGAGTCGGTATCTAGGCTGTGATGGGCTGCTCAGTGATGCGGCTGCCTTCAAGGGCTCCCTGCCCCTGTGACTCTTCACCCGTACTCCTATAAGTAATATCCATAAACTCATTGGTTCATCCAGTGGGGCTATGGTCCTTGGCTATGTTAACTAGCGAGGCCTTCTCGAGATAGCTGGAAGGAGCAATGTGCAGGGTGGAGACGGTGTACAGAGGGACTCTGTTCTTTCCTTGAGAGGTTTTAGTAAACCTGTCTTAGTCATTTTTGTTGTTGTTGTTGTTGCTGGGAAGAGACACCACGATCAAGGCAATTTACAAAAGAAAGCATTTAACTGCGGGCTTGCTTATAGTTTCACGGGGTGAGTGCCTGACCACCATTGGTGAGCAGCAGGTAGGCAGGCATGGTGCAGGAGCAGTGGCTGAGAGCTTACATCTGGTCCGTATGCAGACGTCAGGGAGAAAGAGAGAAGTTGTTGGGCCTAGTGTGGGCTTTTGAGACCTCAAAGTTTACTCTCATTGACACCCTTGCTCCAACAAAGACATGTCTCTTAATCCTTCCCAAAACAGTTTCACCAACTAGGGACCAAGTCATTCAAATATATGAGCCTATGGGGGCCATCCTCATTCAAACCACCACACTAACTGAACTCTATAAAAAAAAAATATGCTAAAAACATAGAGGTGGGCTGGAGAGACGGCCTAATGGTTAACAACACTGGCTGTTCTTGTGCAGGGCCTGGGTTTGATAATTAGCATCCACAGAATGGCTCATAACCATCTGCTAACTCCAGTTCCACGGGATCTGATGTCCTCTTCTGGCCTGTTTAGTCATGACCTGTATTTGTGCACAGATATATAGATCTAGATCTAGATCTAGATCTAGATCTAGATCTAGAGATAGAGATAGAGATAGAGATAGAGATAGAGATAGAGATAAAGCACCCTGTCTTCCTCAGGGCCCTCTAAGGAACAGAATTACTAGAATGAATGCACACACACACACACACACACACACACACACACACACACACACACACATGCTCAAAAGCCATAAATGGCTTTCTTCTTATGGAAAGCCCAAGGAGATTTGGCGGCTGCTTAGTCCACGAGACTGTTTGCCTCAGTCATCCCCATCTGGTGCTGAAGTCTAAGGCAGTTCCTAGGGAGCTGCTGGTTCTCAGTCTCCATTGAAATCCCAAAGCAGGGTCTAACAGCAGAGAGAGCAAGGCCAAGCAGGCAAAAAGCCAAAGCTTCCTCCTTCCATGTCCTTTTGGGTAGGCTGGCACCGGAAGGCGTGTGTTGGAGATGTAAGGTGAGTCTTCACACCTCAAATGATCAATCAGTAAAATCCCCCACCAGTGCCTGGCCGCACGGGTGTTAATTGATTATAGATGTAGTCAAATTGGCAACCCAGATTAGCCACCACACATCCATACACACAAAAAGATAAAAGAATTATAAAAACAAAAACAAACAAACAAAAAAACCAACCAACCAGTTTAAATGTAAAGAATGGAACCTCCCTCTAGGTGGAGACATGGCCTGTTTATTCCCTCGAAGGGTTGAGCCACTTTGATATGTCAGGGAGCTAGCTAGGACCTATAGGAATGTGGGTTCGTCCAAAGATAATGTGTTTTTCAGGAGCCCCTACCTCCTCCTCTACCCACACCTAGTACAGTCCCCACAAGGTAAGCCACCACGAAGTTCTGCAGGGCCTGCCTGCCTTTCTGAGTGCCGACTTTGAAAGGCAGATTTGTCTGTTTCTCTCTCATCTTTTCCCTTACAGTGTGGTCAGACCCTCTGTTTGCTTTTGAACTCTTTGGGCTTCCTCTTTCTCTGAAGTCTCCCTCTGCACCACACAAGCCCCTCCCTGCATCCCTCGCCATCTCGACGACGACAAGGCATCTCGCCAAGCTGTCCTTTTCCTGGTCCCCACAGGGCAGCTGGATCGTCCAAGAAGGAGCACAGAGTCCCCTGATCTAGGGCAACCCCTCATTAAGTCAGCTGCAATTCCCCCACATCAGTGAGGAGAGTGGAGCCCCTCCCACATGGATGGCGACACAGGCAGGATTTGAACACGACTCTTCCCGCATGGGAATCTTTTCATTTTGTGCCTCTTGGACCCCACCAGCTGCTACTGATGGAGCAGGTACTCTCTAGCCTGTAGACATATAAAGTCAGATGCTCTAATAGGACTTGTTCATATTTGCCCACATTATATAGTTTTACTTGAATTTGGGGGAATGGGTCTTTTTTTTGTTTGTTTGGTTTGGTTTGGTTTTGGTTTTTTGAGACAGGGTTTCTCTGCGTAGCCCTGGCTGTCCTGGAACTCACTCTGTAGACCAGGCTGGCCTCGAACTCAGAAATCCACCTGCCTCTGCCTCCCAAGTGCTGGGACTAAAGGCGTGCGCCACCACCGCCCGGATGAATTTGGGGGAAATTAAGTTTCATTGTTGACAGTAGTACTAACATGAGCTGCTATTCCTGATCCACTGTGGAGATGTTGCAGCGAGTTTTTGGCTGAACTGCTTTGTGCTCCCAGGGGATCTCATGCATGCACCCAGAAACTAACTCGGATCTGCAAATGGAAAACACACACAGGTTCGATAGCCAGTTAATTTTAAAATGCCTCGGCTAGCGCCGGGCAGTGGTGGCATATGCCTTTAAATCCAGCACTTGGGAGGCAGAGACAGACGGATCTCTGAGTTCGAGGCCAGCCTGGTCTACAGAGTGAGTTCCAGAACAAGCCAGGGCTATACAGAGAAACTCTGTCTCAAAAAACCAAAAGAAAAAGAAAAAAGAAGAAAAAAGGCACTACCTGGTGCGGCGTTAAAAATGCCTCCGCTAATTCAAAGGCTAGGCACTCCTAAGCCTTCCCCTGCTACCCTAGGCCCAATGGGGAAGTGGCTAGTGGCCCCTTACCCAAAAACTCACATGGCTGGTTGACTTGATCTCCTGCAGCTACTGCATCCCTTCCTTCTTCCCCCATTGAGATGATTCTCTCTGCATCCTACCAGAGCAACTCTTAAGTGTTCCGCCCCACGCCCAGCCAGCATCTATCTTTATTGATAAATCAAAAACCAATCATGGACAAGGACCTTCAGCGTCTGGACACGCAAATTCAAAGCATTAGCACCAATCTCCAACATAGACATGAAGGCTATCAAGGTTGCCCAACTATATCCTGGTATAGCAGGGCCTTAGCACTACTGATTCCATAATGGCAGTACCACTCTGTAGCTGTCACCGGCTACAGGAACTGGGTTCCCTGAATGGAGAGATGGGGCTACATGGGAGGACGGCGAGAGAAGAATAAAAGTGAGACCAAGACAAGGTTCTGATCAAGGCCCAGTGTTTACTTAGGAGTCTGAGTATATATAGGGAAGGGACCCATCCCCCTCAATGCAAGGGCCTCGTCCCCTCATCAGCCTCTTGTTGCTTGTCAGGAACTCGTCAGGTAGACAGGCTCAGTAAGTCAGCAAGGGGTGGCTTCTTTCAGGAAGCTGCAGAAGTGGCAGAACAATCGATTTCTCCTAGGTCCAAGGCTCCACCCTAGGTGGGCTAGCTGACTGTGGCAGAGCAAGGTCTGAGTCAGCCTGCACCAGGCTGGGGGAAGGGCATTCTGTAAAGCTCAGCATACAGACTAAACCACCTGCCAAAACTAAAACAAAGGCCTAATCCGTCTGTACTGGCTGGTTTTGTGTGTCAACTTGACACAGGCTGGAGTTATCACAGAGAAGGGAGTTTCAGTTGGGGAAGTGCCTCCATGAGACCCAGCTGTGGGGCATTTTCTCACTAGGGTAGGGCCCCTTGTGGGTGGTGCCATCCCTGGGCTGGAAGTCTTGGGTACTATAAGAGAGCAGGCTGAGCAAGCCAGGGGAAGCAAGCCAGTAAGGAGCATCCTTCCATGGCCTCTGCATCAGCTCCTGCTTCCTGACCTGCTTGAGTTCCAGTCCTGACTTCCTTTGATGATAAACAGCAATGTGAATGTGTAAGCTGAATAAATCCTTTCCTCCCCAACTTGCTTCTTGGTCATGATGTTTTGTGCAGGAATAGAAATCCTGACTAAGACACCATCCAAGTCTAAAGTTCTGAGAAAGTCTCTGAACTAACCTTGCTTTTTGACTTCTATAATTCTACTTCTGGCTAACGGTTCTTGCTAACTGAAGTATGTCAACCCAAGACGTGGTTTTCATGTTTTAAAGCTCATCCTGAGAAATGCTTGGGGCTGCACTGGGATACCAAATATCCAATGTGGTCAACTTTTGAGACTTTAGCATATGGTGAAATGCATCAGCAGGCCTCAGAGTGGTCTGTTACTGCTATGTCCACTAGGTACCATTTGCTGATGACTTACAATAATTTCTATGTATCCAGTCACTTGAAGCATCTCTGTCTAGCTAGTGTCCTAGAAAAAAGAAGGCAGAAGAGTCCCACGGTGATAGCTAATTTGCCTTTTCTCCCTTTTTATTCCACAAACATTTTCTTTTTCTAATTTGAAGCTATGTTCCATTGTGAATATAATGAAGTCATTTTAGGCCAAGCATGAGGAGGCTCTGGTGGGCTTTGTGGGAGGCTAGCCTGCTGTCTTTCTCTCAGCCTGCTGACTTGGTGGGGAGATGCTTCTGGCATATTCTGGTAACTGCTGCTGGGGCAAAGGGGTTCTTTCTCCACCTCAACAAGCTGTACAGACGACCACAGTGATCATTTGTTTTAAAGCCAAATATGAGTGACCAGGACCTAGGAACATTAGGCTGTAAAAAAAAAATACCACATTACAAAATTGTGACTTTTTATAGTAACAGAGCAAAGAAAGTAACATGTCAAGGGTATGTTGGTAACACATTGGTGGGAACATCTGGTAGCTGGGCAGCAGCAAAGGTAGGGACACTTTGCCATAGGCACCATAGGTTATTAGATGCCACCCTCAGCCTTTGGGTTGGTTACTTCATAACCTGCAGATCCCTGTGAGAGTTGAAGGTCCTAGTGTCCCCGCCCTGGAGGTAGGAGAGCAGGCCATGGCAGCAGAAGTTCCTGGAAAGAGTCTCAGAAGACACAGATGTGCCAGACATCAAATCCCTATGCACAGAGAAGTGTGACTTGAGTCGAGGTCTGACCTGTTTATAAGCCCTCTCCCACTACATCTGGGCACTGCTTCTACCAAAATCCAGTGATGCCTATGTGAACTGTGGGGATGGTGACCTCCCTCCCAGAACCATGGGTAGGCACCTGCTTCTGCTCGATGGGGGCATTAAACCTCATTGGCTTACCCCAGTTCTGAATAAAAGCGAGATAGAGCTAGCTGCAGAAATACTAATGTATGTCTGCCACAGGTGTCCAGGTGCCCAAGGAATCCAGAAGAAGGTTACAGGCGGTTGTGAGCTGTCTAGTGTGGGGACTGGAAACCAACCTCGGACCCTCAGGAGGAGCAGCAAGTGCTCTACACAGCTGAGCCCTTTCTCTCCAGCCCCTCAAATAATTTATTCCAAATTAAAATGGAGAATTTTGCTTAACAGCTCCTGGATATTAAAAAAATAAACAGAACAGTCTGGGTGAGCATGGTGACACATGCCTTTAATCCCAGCTCTCAGGAAGCAGAGACAAGGGTCCAGAGGGGGCAGACACCCATGCTATAGGGCACTGCGGAGATCAGAGAAGAACTTGCAGGAGTCAGCTCTCTTCTTCCATCATGTGGGTTCCAGGGATCACACTCAGACTGCCTGTCGGGTTGGGCAACAAGTACCCTTACCAGCTGAGGAATCTCACTGGCCAGAGATTTTTTTTTTGATTATTCACTTTACATCCCACTCACTGCCCCTTTCCCAGTCACCCTCTCCCAAAATCCTTTCCCCTTCCCCTTCTTCTCTGAAGGGGTGGAGGGTCCCTGGGTATCCCTCCACCCTGGCACTTCAAGTCTCTAAGAGGACAAGCACTTCCTCTCCCACTGAGGCCAGACAAAGCAGCCCAGATAGAAGACTATATCTCTCATACAGGCAACAGCTTTTCAGATAGCTCCTATTCCATTTGTTTGGGCCCACATGAAGACAAAGCTGCATATCAGCTACATATGAGCAGGGAGGGCTAGGTCCAGCCTGTGTATATTCTTTGGTTGGTGGTTCAGACTCTGAGACCCCCAAGAGTCCAGGTTAGTTGACTCTGTTGGTCTTCCTGTGAAGTTCCTATCTGCTTAGGGGCTGCAATCCTTACTCCTGTTCTTTTTTTAGAGTCCCCAAGCTCCATCCACTGTTTGGCTGGGGGTGTCTACATCTGTGTGAGTGAGTTGGTTGGTGGAGCCTCTCAGAGGACAACCATGCTAGACTCTTGCCTGCAAGCAAAACAGAGTATCATTAAGTGTCAGGGATTATAGCTTGTCCATTGGATGGGTCTCCAGTTGGGCTCGTTATTGGTTGGCCATTCCCTCCATCTCTGCTCCATCCCCCAATCCCTACATTTCTTGTAGAAAGAATAAGTTTTTGGTGGAAAGTGGAAATATTCTTAAATTGAGATAAATTCTCAGAGGGGAAAATCAGAATTCATTTTCTGGAGTGTGTGAAAATATTATTCATTTGCTGCTTCACCTGCAGCACGCATCACATAAATCTTTGCTCATTTTTCCATTCATGTAAATTGATTTCTGGGGCTGGGGACGCTGCTTGGTGCTAGAGAGCCTATCTAGCTTGGTTCAAAATCCTCTTGGTTTAGGTCCCCAGAACAGGAAAGAAAAAAGGAAACTAAATAATTTAAACTAAAAGGCAACACGTAAAATGGAAGTGTTTGGTCTGGTGAGTGGGGTAAGGCATGTTCTGGAAAGCTGATGACCTTTTATCTGCAGAGTTCAGGGGATGAAAGGAGACAGCCAGCTCCTGACCTTCACTGGTGTGCTGTAATGGGTGTGCATGTTGCATGTACACCCCTTTCCCCCCCCACACACAAATGTAATAATATACAATGTACTACATATCAAATAATAAATTCAAATAATTGCACTTGCTTATACACAACCATTCTAGGGCTGGAGAGATGGCTCACTTGGGTAAGAGCACTGACTGCTCTTCCAGAGGTCCTGAGTTCAATTCCCAGCCACATGGTGGCTCACAACCATAATGGGATCCAATGCCCTCTTCTGGTGTGTCTGAAGCAACAGTGTACTAATAGAAATCAAAAGTAAATCTTTAAAACAAACGAACAAAAAAACATTCTAATCAGGTTCTTGTAACAATGTAACAAAAATGTACATTGCCTTCTTAAGGCTTCCTCTTTATTTATTTTTTTTTTATTGTTTTCATTTTTTGGGTTTTTTTGCCAAAGGGTTTCTCTTTGCAGCTGGAGCTGTCCTGGAACCCACTCTGTAGACCAGGCTGGCCTTGAACTCAAAGAAATCAGCCTGCCTCTGCCTTCCAAGTGCTGGAGTTAAAGGTGTATGCCACCTCCCAGTTTTAATGATGCTTTCTCTCTGCTGTTAAACCAGAAGTCTGGCTTTTTGCTTTTCCCTTGTTAGCGGGGACTGAACTCACGTCTTGCACATAATAAAAGAGCCCTTGTCCCAAACTCTTCCCACTTTTTCTTAGGCCCTCCTGGTCTGGGGCCACCTTAGCCACCAATCCCAGTATACAAATGGTTCTGTGCTAACAGCACCGCCTCCGATTCTAGCCTCCCACACATTCCTCCTCCCCTGTCTTACAGGCTCCCTGTCATCTGACCCTCATGAGTCCTTGGCCACTACTCTTTCCCAGAATCAGTTAGTAAATGAAAAGCTGACTGTGACACCTGGCACAGGTGATAAGGGGTTGAATCCACTTAGAGTCTCCACCAACACATAAAGGGCGTGTTTGCAGTAAACGTTGCCAGAAGCCTGCTTGAATTTAAAGAGCCACAATGAAGATCTTAAACTCGAGAATAAAGTTGTCTCGGAGGTTGATTGACAGGGGATAAGGGACCCTGGAGTCTCCCCAGGGAGCCAGCTTGAGCCCAGTCCAATTCTGCATCCCACATATCAGAATAAGCAGCTCCGGGAACAGCTTATGAGCACAAAGATGGATGCCTGACCTGAAGCAGGAACAAGTGGCCCTGGCCCTCAGCCCAGAATTGTCACCAGGAATGTCTCCAGCTCATTTTACTTTCTACAAATTAATTCAACTTAAAGGAAGAACGGAAGGGAAACGCTATTATTTTTAAAGAGCCGTGGTGAAACTTCCAGAGTTACAATTATGATCCAAAGTGACAGTTGCTCCGGACTTGTCTATTGCATTGATTTGACATCGCTGTATGTTAAATTTTTCTTAAAACAGAGTATTTAACTTCAAGCTGGTAGAGTGATAAGAGAGACCAAGAGGCAGAAACCATGCTTCCAAAAATAATATTGCTGGGTTTACTGTAAAACTAATCTCTTGGGGCTGGGAAGATGGTTCAGATGATAACAACTTGGGCTGCTCTTCTCAAGGAAGAGGCTGTCCCAGTACCCCAACCATCTGAAATTCCAGTTCCAAAGGATATGACGCCTCCTTCTGGCCTTTGTGGGCACTGCATGCACATGGTACACAGATATACATTACAGATAAACCACTCACATACATAAAACAATTTTTAAAAAAATCTCTTAGGGATGTCTCCATGAAATATTTTGTTTGTACCCAGATATGTTCTTCCCAGTGCAGCAGCTTGCAATCTGATGTGGCTTTTAAATGTAAGTGGGTTAAAATTACATACAAATAAAGGTGATGTTCCTCAACTGTTCTGATCAGTCTTCAAATGCTCAGTAGCTACAGTAGGTAAGATGTACGGGCAAGTTTCATCAGGAAATCCTTCTATTTCCTAGGTGATCAATAAGCAGAAACTAAAGCTGTTCAAACTTTTCTTTCCCTTTAACAATGTATTTATGTGCGTTAGTGTTTTGCCTGCATGTATGTCTGTACAAGGGGGCAAGATCTCCTGGAACTGGAGTTACAGACAGTTGTGAGCTATCATGTGGGTACTGGGAACTGAATCCAGGTCCTCTGGAAGAGAAGCCAGCGCTGTTAACTGCTGAGTCATCTCTCCAGCCCCGGGTTAAACTTTTCAAATGAGTCATCTGGCTTTGATCACTCTAGACTAAACATTTCCTCGCTAAAGTTATAGATCCAAAATATCCACAAGCATTTGTCATAAAAAAAATCACTAATTATTAAATGGTCTATTTTGAAAAATAGAATACAGAAATGCAAGTTTGGAAAAATTGAGTGTGTGCTGCCTAGATTCTGGAATCTGATACTACTCTTCTAACTATATTTCATTTTTTTCTTGCGAAAGAAGAGCAATCTCTATTTTACAATCCTCAATAGTTTTTCATTACCAAACCTAAGTGAGAGTGCACATATGCATGCATACATCGGCATATACATGTACATATATGCAGACATTCATGTACATGTGCATATGTAGACACACCCATATACCCATATGTACATATATACACATACACAGAAACACATGCATGCACATACAGAGACACATTTACACAGACATACATATATACACATATGCAGACACATATGTACACATGCATATGCACAGGTACACTTATATACACATATACATATACCCAGACACACATGCATACACACACAGACACACATTTACACAGACATACATATATACATATATGCAGACACACATGCATGCATTCATATGCAGACACAACCATATACACATATGCACATATATACAGAAACACATGCATGCACACACAGATACACATTTACACAGATATACATATATACACATGCAGATATACATGCACATATGCATATACCCAGACACACTTACTTACATACATACATATACACAGACACACTGCTCACACAGAGACACACATGCATACACACACATATACATACACATGTGCACACACATAGACACACTTCACTTGTAGCCCATCGGTCCTGCCCCATACCGCCGTCCCTGTGCTGGAACTGTCGTTGGAGAGATCCCTCATCGTTCTGCATCCATCTTTGGTCCTTACCTGTGACGGGAAAGGGTATCAATACATACCTCCTGGGGTTGCTGAAGTGATTACCTGAGATCTGGGCATCTCACTCAAGGATGAATGGGAGCAATATGAGTAATTGACAAGCCTTGGAGAGGGAGTAATGAAGACAGTTCCAATGCACATCATTGCACATTAACCGTGGAAAGCAGCATCCAAGCCAAAATGTGTAACTCAGCTGCTTCTGGACTTAGAACAGGGCTTAGAAAAGGGGGTGTATACTGGACCCACCTGACCTTTCACCTGTCTGTACTGTGCATATTAAACATTTGTCGCGCCCTGTCTCCCCTAATATTGAGATGGGTTTATGGAAGCATGTTCAGTTTAGCAAATCGGAACTTGCAGGCTCACAGAGGAAAATGCCAGCTGAGCAGGAGGCAAGACAACAGCAGTGGGTTTAGGTCCTGGGCTCCAAGCCCATATCTGGGATGACTTCACATCTTAGAATGCACATCTTAGCTGCTCACATTAAGAGAGCAGGGGGGAAGCCCAGCCACCGCCTCTGTGACTGAGACCAAAAACTCACAAAAAGAGAGCAGCTTCAATAATAGCCATTTTGAACACTTGGAACATGGTCTCTTGGCATCAAGCTTTTCTTAGAGGAAACTATCTGAAGCAGTGTCACGATCTGAAGGATGAAGAGGCTTACTGAAAACACCAGACTTCAAAGCTGAGCAGTAATGGGTACATGCCAGCTGACTGTACAACCCAGAAAAGCTTTGCCTCAGGTCTGCTCACTGCTACTGCTTAGTGCTCTTTCTGGACTATAAGTCACAGGGCCATGAGGCTGTCGTGAAGGTTGGCAAGATGACACAGATCTAGATCTTCCGGGACTCAGGCATTCTCCTGACCCAGCCTTGCCAAGGTGCACCCCTACCCCCAATCACTGTGGAGCTATGTGTCCACAGCCATGCACGTGTGTGGATTCAAGTGTACTAGAGAAGGCAGGCGTAGATGGACAGAAGATGGATGAAGTCCAACTAGAATGTCCAGCCACTCACAGACAGTGGGAATCAAAAAAGACTAGCCTCTGCAGTGCCAATGGCCACATTGTCGAGTTGCATTCTATCTGAGGGACATCAGACACGGGGTGACAGTGGCTCAGAGCTCATGGAAGCTGGAGTCCAGTAGAAGTTGATGAATTAGCAACACCCTGAAAAGAGTAACCAGTGTGAGCAGAATCTACAAGCTGATACCACATTCATCTCCAAAGGCTGCTTGGCACCAGTGTGGCAGAATAACTCCAGAGGGTATCCCTACAGTACAGAGACGTCAATGTCACCAGCAACCTCATATGATACTGAGATTCAACCCTTAAACTAGTGCCCATCAGAAACACATGGGGTGCTAACCGTGGATCATAGGGCCCCAATCTCTGAGTTTAAGCAGTAAGTCTGGGGTCAGTCTGTAGTATCATTTGGAGTATGTCCCCATGAAATGGTGGTGATGGTGGTGATGGCAGTGGTGGTGATGGGCCACCCTCAAAGAGCCACTATTCAGTAACTCATGATTCTCTCTAGCCATGAAGTACTCTGTTAATGAGTGATGGTTCCCATCTTAATAACTTGATGCCAGGAAATGTTCAAAAGAAGGATAAATAACAAGGAACAAAGAATTGCAAAAATAACCAGAAATTCATACAATTAAATAAAAAAATAAATGATTTAGGTAATATGGGGGTGATTTCACTCGAAAGAGAAAGCAATAATATTCAACAACTATTTTTTCAAAGGTTTTTAATTATGTATATTGTGAGGTCTGTGTGAGTATGTACACATGAGCGCAGTGCCCACAGAGGCCTGAAGAGGGCACCCAATCCCCTGGAGCTGGAGTTTCAGGTCCTAGTGAGCCAATGGACATAGGTTCTGAGAAAGAAGTCAGGTCCTCTGGAAGAGCAGAATATGACCTTAACCACTGAGCTATTTTCCCAGCTAACCTCAACCCATCTTTTCAAGCTAAAAATGTGACTGTAACTCCTGGGATTAGGAAGTGTCTCTATACCTCCAGACACTAGGTCCAGACAAAACAAGAATTCTAATGCAATGAGGAAAAAACAGACCTTGGGTATATTAAAATACTGCTACACATTGAAGGAGAGTTCACAGTCTCAGTTTACAAAAATACCTTGACCCAGATTCATGTTTGATTTAGAAAAATTCAACTTTATTGGTTCCTTTCCAAGTAGTAGACTGTAGAATCCAAGAATAAGTTTACTGTGGCTAAAATGGTCCTTGGAGGCTACAGTTGGATCAGGAACATCTCTCGCTCTCTCTCTCTCTC
>JADRCD010230082.1:0-13293 GCA_019843815.1 Montemys delectorum | reverse complement strand
AGGTGGTGGTGGTGTGTACCTTTAATCCCAGCACAAGGGAGGCAGAGGTAGGCAGATTTCCAATTTTGAGGCCAGCCTGGTCTAGAGTGAGTTTCAGGATAGCCAGAGCTACACAGAAAAACTCTGCCTCAAAAACCTGAAACCAAAAAAGTCCAAAGACTGTCTAGGACTTGATCCCTTGTGCCCTGGCCTGTGTCTCCCTCCCTGACACTCTCTCTACTCTAATCATACTCACTTCCTGGTTGTTTCTGAACACTCCAGGCATGCTCCTGCCTCAGTCACTTTTCACATCCTGCCTCCTATATACTAGAAAGGGCATTTGGTTAGACTAGAATGGAGTCCAGTTTTGGGGTCTTTGCTTACAAATGATTGCCCAATCAGGATGTTCATGGCCACTCTGAGCACTCAGAATGCTCACTTCTAGGCCCCAGCGTGACCCAGCTCTTTCTACATATAGTGTTCTCCTTTCATACATGAGCTCTCTTAGGGATATGCTTCAGACAGTGCTGTCTTGCCTGCCTCCATGAAAGCACAAGGCTGTGAGAGCAGAGCTTCTGTATTCTTATATCTGCTTTGCTTGTCTCCACAAGATGCTCTGACTCAAACATAACAGAACTGACGGGAAGAAGATGTGGAACCAACCCGTTGCAGCTTGAGGGATGAAAAATGATTGAGGCTCACAGCTTGAACATTGTCCTTCAGTGTAGGAAGATGTGGAGGCTGAGGATGAAATTACTGCATCTCCACAAATCAGCAATGAGAAAGAATTCAGCTCATGGGTGGTGCTGCCCACTTCCAGGGTGGATCTTTCCTAAGGACTTACGACAATCCAGCTGACAATCAAAATTAACCATGACACTGGCTGTCCTAGTTTGCTTTTTATGGCTGTGGTGAATACCTTGACCAAGAGACTTGAGTCTCTGTGTCGTGTGTGTGTGTGTGTGTGTGTGGGGGGGGTTACTTGGTTTACATAGCCCTATTTCAGACCTTCACTGAGGGAAATCAGGCAGGAATTAAAGCAGGGCAAAGGTGGGAGCCAGCTGGGAGCTTTCTGGCTTACTCCTCTGGTTTTCTTTGCTACTTCTCTTATGCAGCCCAAGTCACCTGCCAAGAGACAGCACTGCCCACAGTGGCCAGGGCCTGCCTGCATCAAAAGCCGCCCCCCCCCCCCAGCATGTGCACAGTCTAGCAGAGGCAATTCCTCAGTTGAGGCTCCTTTCCAGGACACTATAATTTGTATCAAATAACAAAAACTAAGGAGCACACTGCTAAATCTTGTTAGATAACCAGGAGAAGACCTGGGTGTTTGAGTGACAATGGCAGCCTGGCCCCACATCTGGTGTAGCTTGACTCACCAAATTGAAGAGGTTGGGACTCTACCGGTGATGACTCTGAGTCTTCCACACAGAGCCATAAGCCCCTCATGGGACCCACAGTGAGTACTTTCTAGGCAACAATGATAACGGAAGGCTGGCCACAAGCTGACATCCTTATCTCTCTCATACTAAATGCCACGTGATACAGTAACTGTTTTGTGATCATCCAATTCGACTCTCACCAAAAAGCTATGAAATATCTGAAAGATAAAGGCTACCTAATGTACTGCATGGATACTGCAAACTAAAGGCATGGTCTGACAGCTGGAAGGCTGGGGAACTTGCCAGGTCCCTTTGTAGGTCTAGATGACTAAAATTCAAAACAGAAAAGGAATTTGAATCCACCAAGTAGCAGAGCCTGGGTGTGAGTATCGATCTCCTGGATTACCATAAGTGCTGGGACCCCAGAGGCAGATCTGGCCTGTGTCACCTTCCTGAGACAATAACAGGATGAGCACTGCTTCAGTGTCCTGAGCATGGAGGCCATGCATTCAACTCCCCGGGGATCGGTGCCTGATCACCCACCCTGTGTACTCACCTCCAATACACCAGCACGGCAATGAGAAGGACGAGGCACACAAAGGTCAAGGCTGAGACCACAATCAGGGGGATGATCCACTCCATCCTCCCAGGGGAGGGGCGGCTTATCATTCCAGAGGTGTTCTTCTCAGCTGGAAGACAAACATCCTAGTCAGTGGACAGATGAGAGTGAACCCTGGAGTTGACGCATGTGCTGAGCTCCACTCCCTGCAGAACTGGGCTGTACTCATGCTGAGCCACTCGAGGGCAAGAGGGGCAAATGGCTGTCCAAACCTAAGTACTGCTCTTGTGCAGGTGGTGCTCTCTAGTGGCCAGTAGAATAGATTTGCCTGTGAAATTCAAGATACTTCTTTTTTTTTTTTTTTTTTATGTTGGCTATATCTTCCCTATTATACTTTTTTAATTAGATATTTTCTTTATTTGCTTTATATTTATTTTCTTTATTTATTTCAAATTTAATCCCCTTCCTCATTTCCCCTCCGAACTCCCCTCCCCTGTCCCATCCCCCCTCCCCCTGCTCACTAACCCACCTACTCTCGCTTTCCTGTCCTGGCATTCCCCTACACTGGGGCATCAAGTCTTCATAATACCAAGGGCTTCTCTTCCCATTGATGACTGACTAGGCCATCCTCTGCTACATATGCAGTTGGAGCCATGGGTCCCTCCATGTGTACTCTTTGGTTGGTAGTTTAGTCCCTGGGAGCTCTGGGGTTACTGATTGGTTCATATTGTTGTTCCTCCTATGGGACTGCAAACCCCTTCAGCTCCTTGGGTCTTTTCTCTAAGGAGAACTCTGTGGAAGCCCAACTTCAGTTTTACTCCAAGGATGTTCTCTTGGATACACTCAAGAAGGGTTTCCTAGATACAGGAACCAGGGCAAGCTGGTTGGAACTACAGTGGTCACTGGTGTTGCTTGCTTCTCACTCATCACTTTGCCTTATCGTGGCCAGCAGAGAGTTCTGGGAAACCACCTCTCGCTAACAGATATAGCCATGGCTGGTCATCCATGTGAGGTTCCTGCTTTGCTGGCTAGAGTGGCGCTGGGACACATATTAGAACAATGAAGGTCTTATCCAGGTATCTAGAAGGCCATAAAAACAGATACTAGCAGGCCGGAGAGATGGCTCAGTGGTTAAGAGCACTGATTGCTTTCCAGAAGTCCTGAGTTCAAATCCCAGCAATGACATGGGCATCTGTAATGGAATTTGATGCTCTTTTTTGGTGGATTTAAAGACAGCTACAGTGAACTCATATAAAATAAATAAATCTTAAAAAAAAAAAAAAGTAACCAGATAGTAGCACCTCCTAGTATCAGCACCATAGGCTCTGCCCAGCAGCACCTGCCATGCAGATCCTTCCACCCATCGCCTACCCTCATTCTTTTCAAAAGCCCAGAGGACTAAGGACAGGGAATCAGCCTCCTCCCCCACCCCGCATCCCCCACACAGCACATTCCTGCCTCTAAACAGCAGCCTGAGGTTCAGTGTAGAAAACTGCCAACTGGCGGAGCACTCCTCCTGGTCACCCAAGGCTTCTCACCCCAGCAGATCTTTCTTCCAGCACCTAATATCTTCAGAGGTCTCCAGTTGCCTTAGCAGGACAGGTGAGTCTGTCTAGAACTATGGGACAGGTGCCTGGGAATGGTTAGAGTTGCTACTCGTCATCGGGGGTGGAGGGGCACCCTGAGAGGCAGACCTCTGGGGAACTAACGTCAGTGGAACCAATGTGATGCCAAGGAAAGTGCAGGGGCTCAGGTTGGGGGAAAATATCCAAGGCCAGTACTAACACTAACCCAAGGAAGGGACGCTTGGGGCAGGGCCTGAAGGGTAAAGTGTGTTCTGAACCAGAAGTGGGCATCAGATCCCATTACAAGGGTGCTCTGGACAGAGGGATTGTGGAAGCATAACTTATGAGGAGGGGACCAGGATAGATAACTAGAAATCAGATCAACCAGGGCCTCGAAGGCTGAATGGAGGACATAGATTGTAGTCCTAATGGTACAAGTTACTGTAGGGTTTGAAGTGGAGGTAGACAAACTTCATGTACTCATTCTCTCCTCTATACACTGTTTTAATGGCAAAGCAGTGGCAACCACCCAGAGGAACCAGAGTTGCAAATGAGGATAATTTTTCAGGGCTCCAGCAGGGGTCAGTTCAGCCAGGCAATTATCTGGCTGCTGGTACAGGCATCTCAAAGACCTGGAGGTCCTGCTAATGGGAGAAGTGTCAGGAGGTTTGACAGCAGAAGCCACATGGCCAATTAACTCTGTTTTTACCCTGGGATGCCCTCAGGTACTAGGGAATGCCTAGTGTCTTTTTTGTTCTCCCATACCTTACAGAAACTGAACTCTTGCCTATGGTCCTCACTTAGTTCTACACAGTCTCTGGTCTTGCTGTCATCCTAAAATCTGTAAGACCACTACTGGAGTAGCCCTGTGGTTGTGAGGATCAGTGATACACTAACTGTCCCTGAAACTGAGTGCGTATCTGTGCTAGGGCTTCTGTCTGCCCCTTCCTCGTCCTTCACAAGATGACCAAGGTCTGTATACAATCTTCACATAAGTCCTGGGCCAAACAGGATCATGAGGCAAAGATTCCTCCATGTCCGACACTGTGAATTCCTAGACAACTCTGGTACAGTTAGACTGAGTTATATCATCCTAGCATTGTGTAGTACTGTGTGACACCGTCCCCAAAGGCAGAATTCCACAGGAGACCTCTGTCCACAGCCACCTGCATCCTGACAGTGATGGCTGGTCTGCGGCCCATGGCAGTCTTTCTCTGAAGGCGTTGAGACACGGGTGCTACTAGATTTCCAAATGAGGTAGAAGACAGTTAGCCTCAGTGTCAACCTCACAGAACTATCTTGTCTTGAGTATTGGGGACCTGGAAGTGGTTCCATTTCCTGTTAAAAATCCCACTATGTTACTATCCTGAACCATGGATTCCTGCTCAGAGAGAATTAAGAGAATGCCCAGCTAGCCAGCCTGCTGAACTGTAGCCATGTTTAAGCTTCTCTGGGGGGTGAAGCCGGGTTAAGATCAGAGGATCAAATCTTGGCTCTGCCACCTGTGTGTACCCTTTAACCAATAAACTAAGTAAGCCTGCTTGTACCTGGACTACTTCATCTATAAAACAGGATACAGAGCACCTGCCACACAGGAGTATTAGGGGCTGTGGTGACTATTTTTTGGTTGTCAGCTTGACTAGGTCTGGGATTAACTAAAATTCAAGTGTCTGGGTATATCTGTGGAGGATTTTCAAATTACTTTAAGTGGGAAGACCCACCTTTAACCTGGACCTTTTGAGGTGGAAAGTTTTCCCTTAAATCTGGGCCACACCTACTGGTGACAGCTTAGATAAAGAACATGGGAGAAGGAAGGGCTTGCTCTTTGCCTGTTTTCCCTTCGCACTAGTGCTGGCAAGCCCACTCTTTCCCTGGCATTATCCCAAAGCCTACTTCATTGGGATTCCGGCATATAGCAGCTGAAATATCCAGCCTCTCGGACTTTCCATCAGGAGACAGCCCTTTGTTGGACTGGTCAGACCATAACCTGTAAGCCACTGTAATACATCCAGGTTTTGTACATTATAGATTCATGCTGTCAGGTCTGTTTCTCTGGAGAACCTTGACCAACACAGAGACTATTGATAAGAAGATGTGTGCAGGACGGCTGGAAGGGTACCCACACTGGGCAAGTGCAGAGCACAGTCCACCGTCACCCCGTGGCTCTCACAGCACAGGTCACATACACGTTTTTCTATGTCCCCACAGGCTCCCTAAGGCAGGGATGACCTCCACCTGTATGCAACTCGGGGTAAGTGAAATACTGTTAATAATTACTATGGTCAATTTTCTCTATGCCTCGGTTCCTTCCTCTGTAAAAGGAGGAAGTAATGCTGTCCTGTGCATTGTGGAGTAAATGCGCACATGTTGCCTGGTCCGGTCCTTGCCCTGGCTACCATTAGCTGCTATGCCCGTCATCATCACTCCAGCCATCTGAACTGGCATCGCCATATCAGCTCCATCACTCGTCTCTTCCCTCACAGCCTAGAGCATCACCAAGGGGATGGGAAAACTGCCTGGGTGGCTGCTGAATCTGACCCCTCCCTGTTAAGACCTGAGTGTGTGGGTCACACAGTACTTCAGACAAACGCCACGGCCCGAGCACAGGATTCTACCTGCCTACCTGCCACACGCCTGCCTGTAAGACACCAGAGCCCCAAAGCTGGCCTGGAGGGAGATCCACCACATTCTTTCTACTTCAGGAAGACAGCTGTCCCATTGTTGAATCAGTCTATGACCCCCAATGAAAAATGAACTGCTAAGAGCTACTAAGAACACATAGCATATCTGTAGGCATCTGCTCACTGTAGGCATCAGTGGATGCCTGAGGCCAGACAGTGCAAGCCTATATATGCTGTGGTTTTCCTATGTTTAAAGTTTATGATAAAGTTTAACTGATAAAATAAGATACTAATAACATAAAAATGGAACAATCAGAACATCCTAGAACAAAAGCATGTGCTTATCATTTTCTCTCAAAATAGGCGCTACTTGAACATAAGGACCATGATAATGGGCAATGTTGATCTGATAACTGAGCAACCAACAAAAGAGTAGGTGCTGAACGTGGTAAAGACACAGAGACAATCACTTTCTAGGCAGCATGGTGTTAAGACACTATGACATTTCTTCAGGATTCTCATAACTGCATGGTGGTGCATGCCTTCCATCCCAGCATTTGGGAGGCAGAGGCAGATAGAGCTGTGTGATTTTTGAGGCCAGCCCTCTGTCTACATACATATAATTGCTAAATTCAAAATCATTTTTATGTTGTTTGTACAAGTGTTGGCTGCTGGTAACTTAAATAGCAGAAAGCAAAGTCTTGAGAACTTCTGTATAAAGGTTTCAGTTCAACTGAGGCGATGTAGGCCTGACAGCAAGGTTCTGGACCTCAGTCAGGTGGGTCTGGCGACAAACTGACAGGTTAGGGTGTGGCTTTGAGTAAAATGATTGGCCATCTTAGTCTCTGGTCCTCCCTCTATTAAAGGAAAGCAGTGATAACATTCCCCTTTACTGGGCACATGAGGATTACAAAGATGACCCATGTAAGCTGATGCTAAGTTATGCCTGTAAAATTCACCAGTAGAATGCAAATGAACCCATGGGGCCCCTTATTCAAAGTTCATTGAGGAGTTTCCAGAGGGAGCATGTGCTGTTCTGAGCACAGAGCCTCTGAGTGTCTACCTCGGATGCTCACAAAGCTGCTACTTCTAACCAAGGACACCAGTGGCTGGTACCAATCCCACCTCATGCAGAGGAGGGTCTCGGGCTCTCAGGATGTACTTGCTTCAGAAGCTCCTTCCAATTGGAACTGAGCACTGGCTAGCCCACTCTTGGCTCTGAAGAAGGGAGGTAGGGAAAGCGTAGCCACCTCCCTTCCTCTCAGTATTCATTTTCCCATCCAGCAGCAATTGAGTACAGTGCCTTCATTCTGTTTTTTAAAAAAAAAAATTCAAAAAAAGAAAAGAAAAACAGTTTTCAGTGGCATATGTCATCACTGAATTAATGCTGTTTGCCTTTTACTGGCTTGGCTCTCATCCCAGTAGAAGCAAATAAAAACGAGTACAATGTACTATAAATGCTACAGGCAGAGAGACATCAGATGGACCCAGCTGAAGAGCTTCCTGCCTCACGGAAGGACTCGGCTCCAGCCATAGGTCAGGAATGACTGATACCAGATTGCCTGTGAGAGTCCAGGACAGCGAGAGCCACGGAAGGCAGGTTTGCACACTCACCAATATATAGCCTGTTCTCATGAAGGGTGACTTCACTAACGTTGTTCGGAGTGATGCCTCATTAAAACACCCACTGTGAATAAAGGAGGTTGCTCTTTCCCCTCTCAATCTCCCTCCCCTGTGTGTGTGTGGCGGCGGGGGGGGGGGGGGGAGGGGGAAGGAGGGACGGGACACTATGTATAAACACTCTGTATAAGCACATAATATAAACTTTACCATTTTAAGCATTTCTAAGCATATAGTGAGTATATAAGTAGGGTTAGGTGTTTGTTAAGCCAGTTGGGAAGCTCATCTTCCCAACATTTTCATCTTACAAGATGAGAAACTGTACTTACTAAGTCACATCCTTCTATCTGCTCACCCAGACTTTGTTCTACACAGGCACTGTCAGGTCTAGGGTCTTTCAGAGGAATCACACAGGATTTTTATTAGTGACTGGCTTATTTCACTTAGCATAATGTTGTTGAAGGCTGATCCAGGGTGTGTGTGTGGGGGGGGGGGGTCAGGGTTTCTGTTCGTCCCTCTTACTCCCTGACCACCTGAAGGGGTCCTTCTCAATGCTCAATAATTCCTCAGTAATGCTGCATTTTGTTCTTTCATTCACTGATGGACATTCCAATTGCTTCCATGTCTTGGCTACTCTGTGCACAATGTGGCTAGGAACATTGGAGGCTAGCAGATGCCTCCTCCAGCTGCTGCTGGGAACTCTTCAGAATATACACCCAGATGTGGGATCACTGAGTCCTCATGTTCATTCTATTTCCAATTATTTTAAAAACCACCCCCACCTCACTCTGGTTCCAACTTTCTTTTAGGATTTGGTTTTTCACATTAAGAGTTGTTGATTAGTTACACACACACACACACTCACACAGTCTTAACAGTACCTGGCTCTGTGTTATAATTGACATATATGAACTACAGTAGAGTACCATTTGTGTCCAGTTGTACCCATGCCCAAAGTTCTCGTTAGTAAAATTCCCAACTCCACAAATGCCTGTTTTGTGAGATTTTGACAATCAAAGGATGATCTGTCACCTCTGGTAGAGCTTGGGATGTAGAGGGTGTTTAGTCATTCCCAACCTTCCCAACCTAATCCAAAGTCTCCTGATACAGCTGTCGCTAACCCACCAGATTGCTTCCAGGGACACACGAACCATGATGTGCCTTATAGACACATTATGTATACAATAGCCAAGACGGGAAGCAACTGGCATGGCCGCCAATGACTGCAGGAAGGACACCTACTTAGCACGTGGTCCTGAAATTAGTTAGAGACAAAAGCTACATACAACCTTACATCAACTACTCTGCCCCACCCCCACCCCACCCCAATTTCAACCTCCTTTTTAGGGTTTGGCTTTCACATTAAGAGTTACACAGACTTTCCTAGTTCAAAGATTACATGTAGTAAGAGAAAGTTTTGAGGAGCCAAATACTTTTTGAAAGGAAACTAAACCATGTTTGGCAGTCAGCACACTGCTTCAGCTACCCAGAGCTGGTATTTACCAGGACACTCAGAAAACAGCCAACAAGTGCACAGGATGTAGCTCACAACAGGATGCAGACCATGCAACTGGCCTTGGCTGAATATTATTTGTGGTACCTCTACAAGCATTATGTCATGTATTTTAAGTGAAATACACAATATTGGTCCTAACCTATGGAGAGCTCAATACTGTATTTCTGACTTCTTCTTTATCCTGAAGAACTGACTCCAGAACTAAATTTTTTTAAATATTACATTTATTTTGTGTGTGTGTGTGTGTGTGTGTGTGTGTTTGTATGTATGTACTGTATCTGTAAGTGTGAAAGCCAGAGGACAACTTGTAAGAGTTACTTTTCTCCTTCCATCATATGTATTCCTGGGGATGGAACTTAGGTTGTCAGTCTTCATGGTAGGTACCTTTAGTAGCTGAGCCATTTTACTGACTTTGGACGTTAAATTAACAACTCTCCTCCCCTCTCCCCAAGGAATCTTCCTTCAAAGGAAATGAGATAGACTCTATCAGCTTTGGCCAGGTGTTCTCTCATTGTGGAGCTGTGTGTGTGTGCTATTCCCGGGCAGCATCCCTGGCCTTTTCCCAGTAGATTGCCAGGAGTACCTGCATCAGACAGAACATCCGATGGAGAACCTCTGCTCTAAATGGAAAAGTGTCAGCTTTTGAAGAATGCACTTGACAATGTTATTGCCCTATGTCATCTCCAAACGCCTCACACTGCTTACTCTGGGAACTAGTACCAGAACATGTAGGAGGCCCAGGAGCACCTCAGACTAACAAAGACTGCCTTGGCCAGGTCCCACCACATGCTGTGACCTGCTGCTTACCCTCCTAAACCAAGGTTTCCTCATGAGCATGATGGTTAACTGTGGCAGCAAAGCCCTCAAGGGTGAGTGACATAAGAAAGTAGCCTCAGCACAAGGAGAGCTCTCAAGGTACAAATGGGAACCCAGGATGTCGTTATTTCAAAAAGTAACTTTTTAAAGTTGGATGCCTTAGAGCTTGAGGTTTTCAACACATTTTCAAAGGAGCAGAGTGTCTAGATCTCAGCATCCCCATTTTGGCTCAGTTCACAGTAGAGTGGAAATTCAGGAACTGCCCATGTCCCTTTTTGCATTCGGCAGCTCATGGGCCATGTAACACCAGGCCACAGCTGATATGTGTCTTGCCGTTTGTCATCTGCCACCCCTGACCCAGGCCATCACCTTCAGCACCCAGCTCAGGACAGACCTAGCGAGACAGTAAACAGTTCTAAGCAAGCTGTGATTTGAAAACATCTCACACCTAAGGAGAACATGAAAACATTCTCTCACCTAAGGAGACACAGGCAAGCCTTGCCCTAAATCATGAACTTATAGCTGGCATGAACCCTGAAATATTTCTGCCCGTGCATGCTGTTCGCGCACACTACCCAAGAACTTCCTCAGCTGGCTTCAAATCTGCCTCTACATTGCAGGCTGTGGCTCCTAATGATGGGCCATTTCCATGCAGCACTTAACCAGAGGAGGCCTAGGCACTAAAGAGTGCTAGGAAAAGGTTTGGTAAAGAACACACACAGAGACACACAGATAGGCAAACAGGCACACACACACACACACACACACACACCCCTCCAGACTCCACGACCCCTGCCACTACAGTGACCTATGACAGCAATGGCCACTCCAGTGGGTGAATAAATGATAAGTGCCCCCACCACCCCTCCAGCCTAGGAACACATTTGGTTTGGCTTGTGCCAAAGCAATTTGCGTTTTAAGATTTAAAATCTGGGGTACTCTATATAAAAACCAGGTTTTCTGACTTGGAAGGAGGTTCCAGTGGCAATGGTAGGAGCGGAAATGGCCAATATTGAGAAAAGTAGGTTGTCTCTGTGGAGTTCTCTGTAGTCCTCTACTCTCCTTGATGGCCTGGTCCCTCCTTCTCACTGAAATGCCCCTGTTTTGAATTTACCACTACTTCCACAGAAGAATTTCTTTCCCGCTCCCTAGGAGACAACACTAAAGGTGTCCTCAAGGGAAGTACAGCGAGGTCACCATCATGGAAGGACCCTAAGCAAGCCTTTGGGATACTGGCTGAAATGTAACTTTCCTCACTTCAGGCATTGCTGGCTCTTCAAGGACACTGAAGATTGACTCAGTGACTGCTTTTTTACCTCATGGGAAGAAAATATAACGGTGGAATAAACAAACGTATACTCAAAGTCTCTAAGCTCAATCATCACTAATATTAACAATGATAGTTATTTCAGTTGACACAAAACAAAACCTGAGCTGCAAGAGCCAGATGGATGACGTGGTGGGATGGATGAGAAATGAGATCTTGGAACTACACACCGATGAGGCTTTGCTGGTCTAGTTACCTCTAGTTACTGGTCTAGTTACCTCTAGTTACTCGAATCCTTTATTAATAACAGGCATACACATATGTTTGCATTTTATGCCAGAGGCTGGAAAATGAGATATTATGGACCAAATCAGGCAACTTATAAACAGAACTGCCTTATAAACAGAACTGCTTAATGCACAGTCACAACCCCACAACTGACATTCTGTCTGTGGCTGCTTGGTGCTATAAGGCTGAGAATCACGGCCTTGAAATCTGTTTACTGTTCACTCTCTTCCAAAGATTTGTGACTCAGGATTATAACGCAGAACCACTTTTAAATTCAAATCACCAAAATTCAGAACTGTCTCTGCGGCGTTAGGGAGGAATGGTCCTTTCTGCTCTGACGACAGAGATCATAGGCAATGAGTGTCCCTGAGTGGAGGTGGGGGTGGGGCTCATATATCCCAGGCTGGCCTTGAACTTCTGATCTTCTCCTCTTACCCTCTGAGTGTTGGGTTACAGATCTGTGCCACTATGCCTGTATGGTATGTGTGCCCGCTGAGGCTTGAAATGAGGGCTTTTGGTACAAAAAATAAGTACTCAGTCTATTTAGCTACATTATTAAACCCCTGTAGGCCATTTTAACTCCAGGTACTTGGAGCTGCTCTCAGTTTGTAAAACAGACCTCCTTTGTTACCAGGCCTTTGGCTTTAGGCACTCCCTCTTTCACTGCACCAGGGGCTTTATCAGCATGATCTTCTGTCCTGACTGAGAAGCATTTATCAACTTTATTCTGCAGATAAGCAGACACTTGCTGGAAGTTCTAGAGAACTTGGGAGGTTGGGGAGGAGAAGCTACGGAGTTGAGTAGCTACTTCGACAATCTTTAAATGTATTCTGACCAGAGGGATGGAAGCTGGACTGGGGAATCCCAAGCTTTACTCCCTTCTCCCTTTTTCTGGAGTCTGGGGTCCACCTCCTGCTTTCTCTTAACAAGAATTAGTCTTGGAACCCCACCTTTCAGATTCTCAAGCTATGAACACTCCCAGTTCAAGCACATAGCAGACACTGTTTTCAGACTCTTGGTAAAAGACATGTTTCTCAGAAGCTGGCTGAGTGCATTCAGTCAACTCCACCAGAGGAAACACACTGGCCCAAGCCACATGGCTATGCCCATCTCTATGCACAGGTAAGTGTTCCTGAGGAAAAGGTAACGGCACAAGTCACTTCCCTTGCTGGTATCTAACCCTGGGTTTGCTATTTCAATTAAAATCTAACCTTCAGCTTAGCTAATGCTCCCTTGGAACTCTATCCTAATTACTTCTCCTTCCTCTGTGGTCCACTTCCACAGAGGGCTTCTCAAGCCATCTAAACTCACTCCTCATTTAGGGTCTCTCCTCCTGCCATTCCAGCAGTCTACAATGTTCTTCCATGGGTCTGTAAGTGGCTAACTCCCTACACTAGTCCCTCTGCAAATGCTATTTAAGGTCACGCAGTTTTTGCTGGGGTATCCTATACCTTTCCCATACATGTACCCTCAGAGAACAGAGGTCTCCATCAACAGTCTCTTCCTAATGCCTCAGCTTGAGCCTGGTACACAGTGAGAAGGAACTCCTTATTTCTTTATTATATTTAAGTGCAAGAAATTCAACTGTTACAAATTTCTCAGGGGGAATGTCTAGTTCACATAAGAACAGCATCATCCATGGCTCCACATTTCCTTCATCCATAGAAGGCTCCTGTGCCTTTC
>JADRCD010230081.1:0-54477 GCA_019843815.1 Montemys delectorum | reverse complement strand
TTTTTTAAAATTTAATTTAATTTTTAAATGCATTTATCTATTAGTTCAGAAAATTAAACATGGAACTAAAATATTTAAGATTAAATGACAATGAAAGCTTTAAATACCAAAAATACCAGTAATAAATAAAAATAAATTTGTAGACTAAGTTGTACTTACTAAACAAAACAAAAATAAGAGACAAAAATGCAATCAGCTAAGTAAGTAGAAGGTAAACATACCAGGTAGATTAAAAAAAATAGGAATGAAGGAAAGATAAAGTCTTAACTAGAAAAGGAAGTCAATAGAACTATAACTTTATTCATTGAAAATATTAACAAAACAAACTGCCCTTATATAAACATTCTGCAGGAACAATGAACAACTAAATGCTCAGTGTACAGAGGATAAGAAAGTACAGAGTACTCAGGCCTAAGTGAGGCATCTATGTCACACCTTTCCCCACAAGGATGAGGGACTGTGAACGCCAGAGTCAGCGTGTGACTACAAGGACACAGGAGAGCGGGTGAGCACATCAACTTCCAGCAGCTGTGACAGCACACATAAGACATGAGCAAGCTCAAGCCAGCCACAGTCCCTGCAGAGAGAGGAAGATTGCTGCGAAGGCCCAACCCCAGATGAGGAGCTCCTAGCAGCAGAGCTACCTGGACAGTGAGAGTCAATTGTCTTTAAGAGTGTGACCACTGTGAGAGCCACCACAGGAAATATTACTAAGGTTCAATGGATGGAATTCAAATATCAAAAATAAATAAATAAATAATTTTCTAAATATAAACTTCAAATCATAGACACACAGATATAGTCTTGAGCATGCATATGTGTGACAGAGAGAGGAAAAATACCTAATTTATGCAAGAATTATACAGATGGTAAAACGTAAAATAATCCACTAATAATCGCTTCTCTCCTGAATGAAGAGTCTAAAGCCTCTTGACCCAGAAGAAATCAAGAGTTGCTTGGAGGAATGTTTCAAAACACAGTTGTCGTCCATTCTTGCCACATAAAACAGTGACTCATAGCTTAGGGCTTGTACAGTTCATGCTGGAAATCTATTATAAATGCAAATTGTCTTGTTTCCTTGGAGCAGAGAACAAGTCAAAAGTTCTGAGAACCTTCACACTCAGCAAACGTGAGAGGTAATCCTCTAAGGTTTGGACGTTCGTCTTCTGAGAATGTTGCTCTTTGGGGTCTGACACTCAGACGTGCATCTGTTGACCCTCAGTATATCTTCTAAATCATGGTGAACAAACTAAAGACTAATATGACAAAAAAAAAACCTGCCCAAACAAAGCAAAATGAAACAGAAAGTCCACAACGATACCACTGAGTTGAAGCTCATCTTTGCAAACTTGTTTCTCACATCTATGTGCATATGACTATGAGGAATTGCTTTAAATTCTAAAAGTATAGCCAAGAGTTGTCCCTGATGTAGAGAGCAAACCTCACTCATGTAGGTCCCAGGCCCTCAGTCTCCTGCTAGGAGGGAGAGGTTCACAGATGGAGAGGCCTGGAAGAGCAGGAAGACTCCCATGCCCTCCCCGCTCTCTACGAACGACCTCACTGTTGATAAATAATAGCAGTTCCCGGGGGCTGGAGTTAAGAGGGCTGTTAGGTTATCTCAGCAGTTACAAGTGTGCTCTCCTCTTGCAGAGGAACAAGTTCCATTTCCAGGACACATGTCAGGCTGCTTTCAACTACCTGTAAGTCCAGTTCCAGGGAATCCAACGCCTCTCACCTCTACATGCATGCACTCATAAGCTCTCTCTCCTTCTCCCTCCTTCCCCCTCCTTTCCCCTCCCCCTCTCTCCTTCCCTCTCCCCCCCACAGTCTCATACACACACACACAAAAGAATAAAAATACTTTAAAATAAAATATTTTTTTGTATTTTCATCACATAGAAGAGACTGAGAAAGAGATGATATGGTATGTGAAATTACTAATTCTGACTTGATAACAACCTGAAACACCTGACTTTCTGGCTCTAAGGCCTTAAGCATTCTTGACAGGACTGGGAAAGCTTTCTTGTCCAAGTGGGTATTCTTCTTAACTGAATGATCACTGTGGTAGAAGATAGTTAGGACCACCAAGAATACTAAAGGTTAACGTAAAAGAAAACAAAATGAAAGTTATGAATTGAACTCTTGGCTTGTGAAGTTCATATTGCAGTCTCAAAACCGTGATGTACGTGCAGTATCTGGAGACAGGGTCTTTGGGAGGTAGTCTAGAGGACAGCATCTCAATTCCAGAATCCTGTAACTTTAGGGTTATACTGAGATATACATCCCCCTCCCCTTTTAAAAAAATTATTTACTGTATGGTATATATATATGTGCATGAGCCCTTGAATCCTTGAATATCAGAAAAGATGTTGGTTCCTCTAGATCTAGTCTTGCTGGGAACTGTAGATCGCCCTGTGGGTGCTGGGAACATAAGCCAGGTCCTCTATAGGAGCAACACGTGCTCCTAACTGCTGAGTCCTCTCTCTAGCTCCCCGGGGCTCCTATCATAGCCATCTAAGAAAGATCAGAAGTGAGGCATTCATGCTGGGACTGGTACCCACAGCAGAGAGCTTGCTCGACTCCTCACATGTGTGTATGCGCAAAGATGTGTGGGTATAAAAGCTCGGTGATATGCTGGCTGCTACAGGCAGGGAGAAAAAGCCTTGCAAGAAAAATCTGTCTTGCTAGTGCCCTGATTGTGCAGACTCCAAATTGGTGGGCCATGCATTCCAGTTGATTAAAGAAAGCCAGGTTTTCGGTACTTTATTATGGTTAAGCTTCAAAATTAGACAAAAAAAGAAGTAACAACAATCAAGCAAGAAAGAAAAGTCAGCAAAGAATGGAAAAGTCCCTGTACCTGAGAGCTGGAGCAACAGCTCAGGAAGTGATGGAACACCAGGTGATGAGTCAGAAACAAGACACATACAGACTGCCTGGGGAGTGGAGGAGAGAGCACTTATCTCCTACGATGTAAAGGACTGAGAGATGCCAGCAGGTTACAAAACTGATAAGCAACATGGGCCTGAAAAGACATGCACAATTCATCAGGCTAGAAAGTGTATGTGACAATACAAGGCCTGAACTAACCAAGGTTTGTTTTCTCTCTGAATTTCCTTGCAATCTTGACCCACGCGGACCCGTTCAAATGACAGCTAGACTGTGTAACATTAACCGCCCAGGAAGGCATCAGTCAGAAGGCAGAATGAAGACAATAAAGAGGTCAAAACTCTGAGATAACATCCGGCGGAGCAAAACATCCCACCTTAAATTAGGACTTCGATCAGGAAGAAGAAAGGGAAGGGAAGAAAGAAGATACTGCAGCTCCCAGGCTAACAGAAGGAACGCAGGCAGGTTTGGAGGTAGAGGTCACGTGGCACCATGGCTACATTTTCCAGAATAGTTCTGGATGTTTGTAGTGATGCCTGAGAGCTGCTCCATCCTCTCTCAGACTTTGTACGGTTCTGAGTTCTTCACACTTGAGCTGAGCTTTGGGGAAGGACTGGGAGGCCAGAACTGAGAGTTTTTTTCAACCCACCCACCAGAACAGGCCTCCCTCGGGTTCAGGTAGAGTCAGATATTTACATTATTCAAAGATCTTCTCATTGACTTTGATTCACATCTCAAAAAATCAAAGAGAAATTCCAGGTAACTGGCCCTAATTTAGGCCCTTGTTAAGAAAACACACGAGGATTGAGCTGGAGAGCATTTTCAGGAAGTAACCGGAGAACGGAAACAGTGAGGGCTTTCGAATGCCAAATCCACAAGATCTAATTTAAAGGAAAGATCTCAGAGAACCTTCAGAGGTTTATGACTTGAGCTGAGATCCACAGGCAAAAAACAAAACAAAACAAAAACAAAAACAAAACATATGCAGAAATGTGTAATGAATGTAACATAGTTGACATTTGACAATAGATAGACACTTAGAGAATAGTATGTTAGCTTGTGTAATAAATAACCAGAAGACACAATCTTGCTTGGGTAAAAGAGATGTTGTTATTCATGTGGGCAACTGAATGAATCAGTTTCACAAAAAGTTGGCCCAATGCACCCATCATGTTCTGCCATTTGGTCCTCAAAACAAGTGGATGGTACACAGTTCTCGTTATCTGCACACTACAATCACCAAAGAGCTCCAACAAAGTTAAACTTCCTCAAGTTTATGTAGAATCATTATTTCCTGTCTGGATAATTATAAACCTTTTAAAACTAGTTCCCCTCTTTCATCCCAGCCCTATCCAGTCTTGATCTCATTCAAGAAGCTGATAGTTCTCTGACTAAGAGTGTCGTTGGCCTATTCTGTAGAGAGTTCTGGTGGCATTCTCTGTTGTCTGGAGGAGAGTTCTATGAGGTCTTCTTGGAGCCCAATGCTTTTATGGCTATTGCTCTCTCTTCCATTCTAAACTCTGGTCTTCCACTATTCCAACAACAGACCTCAGGACTGCCCTCATTTTTCTCTTTGTCTAAAATTTCTTTCAGAGCACATCCATGGTTTCCTTTCTGATTTCCTTCAGCTCTCAAATAAGACTTTCTCAAAGAGACTTCCTGTGGTATCCTGTACAAGATGCTTCCATGTCTCTCAGTCTCTCACCACAACTTTACCCTTTTGCACAGCACTGCCCCACTGTTGACCACCCTTGCTGGTCCCTACCCTAGAGACAAGTGCCACTAACAAGTGTCTGTGCATTCTGATGTTGCTGTAAGAGGAATAACAAATGGAGTTTGAAGAACAGTAAGTACTTAGAGAATGATACTGATGGGGCAGATCTCAAATGCCAGCATAGCAAGATTGAGGATCATGTTTTTAACAGGAAAACAGATAACTTCAATTGGAAGTACATTTTAAACATCCAGGGTTTGACTATTTCTGGCATCAGAAATAACTGTAGAATAATTTTGCCTATGGATCATGTACTTGGGATCAAATACCACTGTGGGACACCAGAGATGAACTAAGTTTTCATGGGCCACTACAAATAATGCAATCTTAGTCACCTTGCCTTTGCTGTCTGTTTGATAGGAGGTTTGAACTGAGTAATCACCCAGTACACTTCGGTATTCTCAGTATACAGCACACAGTTCTAAGGGGTGTAGCTTTCCTGGAGATGAACATCATCAGAGGTGGGCATTGAGAGTTTATATGTCTGCCCTGCTCCCAGTCTGTGCTCTTAGCTTTATGTGTCTGACTGTAGATGTGATCACCTGGCATCCTTCTCCCGCTTCCTGTGGCCATGTGTCCACAGCACTGTTCATTTTCCCTCTGAAGCACTAAGCCACAATCAATTCTCTCTTCCCCAAGCTGCTTCTGATAGTGGTGTTTCAGTACAGTAGCAGAAAGTAAGTAATACAACACATATGATAGGCATGCCTTCACTTCCCTGCCACACAGACACAAAGACACACACACACACACACACACACACACACACACACACACACACACAGCGAGACAGACAGACAGACAGACAGACAGACAAAATGGCACATACTAATACTTCTCTGAGAGGTTTTAATCTGAAGGCTTTCCCTGACAAAAAATCGTTTGCTCTGTAATACTACATTTTACTGTGACCTAATATCCTCGGTGGTTCACAACTGACACACTCAAGAACTTACATGTTTTCACATATGAGAAGAAACTGCAAGGTTTACTGGGAAACATCTGGCTGCTGTGGGAAATAGCCTTTGAGAAGAGTACCTTCTAGTGGTCAGATCTATATAGACTCAGGAAGATGGAAAAGTACCTTTTACGTGAAGATGAAGTGGGATGTTTGGGAAATCATGCCTCTAATGAAAGAAAAAAAAAAAAAAACTCAGCCTTGCAAACTCATTTCCTCGCCAGTCACCACTTCCTTGAATTCTCTCACCTGCTAAGATAATTACACACAGATTTATCCAGGAGGAAAATAAGCTGAACTACATTGCCATGCCGGAGAAGGCCCTTCTAGCAAGTGGAAAATTTATAGCTGTATGAGGAAGGAAAATGAAACAATAAAACAAAACAAAGAGCAAAGTTTAAAATGCCCAAAGCTGGCTGTCTTCATAGCTGCCTGCTACTTCAGCTTTACCCAGCTGATCCTTTGGAACAGCTGGAATAACCTTGGTGACATCAAACTCTTTTTGAGATTTCAAGCGCCCAAATTTATATGAAACTGATTGCTCTTTTTCTCAGTCAATGCATAGCAAAGGATTTTCAAGCATATACATAACCACACTGGGATTTCTTTTGGTTAATCGCCTAGGAAATATGTTTAATCATGAACTATAAGTGAAGCAGGGATGGACAAATCATAGAAACACCTCCCCCACTTTATTGGATATTTTCTTTATTTCCATTTCAAATGTTATCCCTTTCCCGATTTCCTTCCCTCCCGGAAACACCCTATCACATCCTCCCTCCCCCTGCTTCTATGAGGGTATTCACCCACCCACCCACTCCTCCTCCTCCCCTCATTCCTCTACACTGAGGCATCTAGCCTTCATAGGACAAAGGACCTCTCCTCCCATTGATGTACAACAAGGCCATCCTCTGCTACATATGCAGCTGAAGCCATGCGTACTCCTTTGTTGATGGGGGGTGTGATTGGTTGATATAGTTGTTCTTCCTATGAGGTTGCAAACCTCCTCAACTCCTTCAGTCCTTTCTCTAACTCCTCTATTGGGGACCTTGCGCTCAGTCCACTGGTTGGCTACGAACATCCACCTCTGTATTTGTCAGACTCTGGAAGAGCCTCTCAGGAGACAGCTATATCAGGATCCTTTTAGCATGCACTTCTTGGCATCCATAATAGTGTCTGGGTTTGGTAACTGTATATGGGATGAATCCCCAGGTGGGACAGACTCTGGGTGGCTTTTCCTTCAGTCTCTGCTCTACACTTTATCTCCATATTTCCTCCTGTGAGTATTTTGTTCTCCCTCTAAGACAGATCGAAGCACCTACCCTTTGGTCTGCCTCCTTATTGAGCTTCATGTGGTCTGTGAATTGTATCCTGGTTATTTGGACCTTTTGAGCTAATATCCACTTATCAGTGAGTGCATACCATGTGTGTTCTTTTGCAATTGGGTTATCTCACTCGGGATAATTTTTCTAGTTCTATCCATTTGCCTAAGAATTTCATAAATTCATTGTTTTTAATAGCTGAGTAGTACTCCATTGTGTAAATGTACCACATTTTCTGTATCCACTCCTCTGTTGAAGGACATCTGGGTTCTTTCCAGCTCCTGTATTATAAATAAGTCTGCTATTCACATAGTGGAGCATGTGTCCTTATTGGAGCATGTTGGAGCATCTTCTGAGTATATATGCCCAGGAGTGGCATAGCTGCATCAACGGAATAGAACTGAAGACTCAGAAATGAACCCACACACATATGGTCACTTGATCTTTGGCAAGGGAGCTAAAACCATCCAGTGAAACATAAAAACATCCAGTGAAACAAAAACAGCATTTTTCACAAATGGCGCTGGTTCAACTGGTAGTCAGCATATAGAAAAATGCAAATCAACCCATTCTTATCTCCCCATACAAAGCTCAAGTCCAAGTGGATCAAGGACTTCCACATAAAACCAGATACACTGAAACTTATAGAGGAGAAAGTGGGGAAGAGCCTCGAGCACATGGGTACAGGGGTAAAATTTCCTGAACAGAACACCAGTGGCTTATGCTGTAAGATCAAGAATAGTCAAATGGGACCTCATAAAATTACAAACCTTCTGTAAGGCAAAGGACACTGTCAATAGGACAAAATGGCAACCAACAGATTGGGGAAAGATCTGTACCAATCCTACATCCAATAGAGGGCTAATATCCAATATATACAAATAACTCAAGAAATTAGACTCCAGAGGACCAAATAACCCTATTAAAATTGGGTATAGAGCTAAACAAAGAATTTTCAACTGAGGAATATGGAACAGCCAACAAGCACCTAAAGAAATGTTCAACATCCTTAGTCATCAGGGAAATGCAAATCAAAACAACCTGAGATTCCACTTCTTACCAGTCAGAAGGGCAAAAATCAAAACCTCAGGTGACAGCAGGGGCTGGAGAGGATGTGGAGAAAGAGGAATACTCCTCCATTGCTGGTGGGATGGCAAGCTTGTACATCCACTCTGGAAATCAGTTTGGCAGTTCCTCAGAAAATTGGACATAGTACTACCTAAAGAAATATGTCTCTTAAGAGCCTAGATGGCAATTACAACTGCATGTCTACTCAGCTCTGTTCTCTACTCATTTATATCACATAATAACAAAATGATCCTCCCCTACTCTTCATGACTATACATGATTTGAGAATTTTGAAACAATTGTATTGAATTTTGAAGAAGCACATCAGCACATCAGCTGGAGACTTGAACTAAGAAGAGAGGGTTGATTGTATAGAAACAGAATCCAACTGTCTCCACTAAATGAGGTAGGCCCATTGTTCAATGCTGACATTTTACATAGCTGGTCCATCCCTTCCATGCCACCCCACTCCTCTAGCTCATCAGCATGCCACCCCCCAATGACATAGTTTTGTTTATCACACCAGCCTCTTCAAGCTTTGCTTTACTCTTTAGCATCTCAAGCTATTGTTCTATTTTAATTTGTCAATATACTCGAGAGCCTGTGTGTGAGCAACCTGCCTTTACTAAGCTATTTTTGTTCAGCAAGGAGTGTTCTCTTGAATATTTCTCTCCTACCAACAGTGTTATCCTTCGGTGCTCAGCTCAAGGTCATCTACTCCTACCCACTGGGATAAAGGAAGTGTGGCCCCTTGTTTGAGCTTTCACTGCATAAGTTCATACATTATGGATTAAAGTTGCCCCCTGCAATGAGGTTCTCTGTTTCCTGTGTTTTCAAAATCAGGTTTAGTCCTCCCTAGCTCCAGCCTAGTACATGAACCCGGAGGAGAGTGCTGCAAGTATCTGCTGGATGCACTAGCCTATGCTTATGAGCAGACTCCTATTTTGAGAGAGGTTTTATTAAAACCCAGGTAAAAAATTTCAACACTGGACTTGAAACTGCAGTGTCTCCCCATGTCCATTGCATGTGGACAGTTACACACAAGAGCAGATTGATGAAGGTAATGCAACTTACAACAACCCAATGACAGCAGCATTCAGCTTCTTTTTAAATAATTAAGAAAACCTAAAACATCCAAATTTGCTGAGAAGAATGAATATTGGGTACCAAGTCCTGCAAATCCATTATAGACACACCGACACAGTAGAAGGGTGTGTGCACGTGCAAGTCAGAAGACTGGGGGAGAAGGAGCCTAGTCCACTCTCATTCACTGCTTCCGTTTGTTCTTCATTCAGCAAAATGAACCCATCACATGACCTTGGCATGTGATCATTTTGTTAGATTAGCATTCAAAGTAAATATTGGCACCAGTATTTCCAATAGAAAAACAGAACACATGACCAGGAAGTTGCTTCACCAGAAAATTCTCATCTCTGTCTTCCAAATGGCGTTGTTAGCACACGTGTTCCTTCACTGTGGCTTTCCCAGATGAGCCATATTAAAGAAAGAAAACTCATCTGCCATAAGCAGAATATGGATGAACAAATAACCTAAAGACTATTTCCATAAACCTTATATCCCAGGACCGGAATTACAGAGGGTAGTGAGCTACCATGATGGTGCTGGGAACTGAACTCTGGGTTTTCCAGGAGAACAGCCAGTATTCTTAACTACTGAGTCATCTTTCCAGCTCTCATATATTTACATTTTAGTATGTTTGAATCTGTCTTTATTTTTAAAAAATATATTCCTTTTCAGTAGATTTCATGGGAAATTTCAAACTTCTGATGGAACTTTATAATATATATTAATATTTAAATCTAGTTTTTGCCATTAAATGGTTTTATCATCATCTATAAACATATTAACATATTTCATTTGTAGGATTTATTAAAAATATCCCTTTATCTAATGGATCCATCCACTTTATGGGAAACAGACATTGTAACCCTTCCAGTTTAAAAGGGCTTGGGTTCAAAGTTCTCAAAGAAACAAGTAAGTTTATTTAGCCTTGAAAACACTGAGATTCTAAATATGATTTTGCTGAAGAACATACATGCCCAAAGAATGAATGACAGAATATAAATTAGACCACTCAGTACACATATAAAAAGCCCATTGTATATGCTTTTGGGAAGGTCTTAAGAGTTCCAAGTTGAACATGATATTGTTCCTGTATTAGAAATTTAAAGTCTATGAGAAGCCACATCAAGTGTCAAGTGCTACTATGATAAAAGTTGTGACTAATGCCTGGCCATCAGCAATGCCGAAGTTGAGGGAATTAATTACATGTATAGATACTGAATCAGTTAATGAGATCAGGCTCAATAGGCTTCTGCGAGACCACTGCTGCTGGTCTGCAGACCCTACAATAAAGAGTAAAGGTTTAAATGCATTTAGCCCCTTTGATGAGAGTATGTTAGGAAGGTTATTGGTTGGATGTAAAAACTGCACAGGTCACAGGAAAAAAGAGTTCCCGAGCATGGTATGGTGGTTCACACCTGCTATCTCAACACATGGGAGACCGAGGCACAAGGGGGATTCTCTGAGAGTTCCAGGCTAGCCTGAAATTCACAGTAAGTTTCCAGGCTAACCTGAGCTATAGACTGAGACCATTTCTCAAAAAAAAAAAAAAAAAAAAAAAAAAGAAGAAAGAAAGAAAGAAAGAAAGAAAGGAAGGAAGAAAGAAAGGAAGAGAAAGAAGAAAAAAAGCACAAATGAAAGATAATGGAAGAGAGGAGATAAAGAGTTCTGAAGAAACAGAAAGATTTGAAAATTTTAAAAATAAAGATGTAAGGTAACAAAAGCATATTGTGTCACAATGTGACAGCAAGATAGTACACATTCAAAGTTAAGAATGTTGAGGTAGAGTTAGAGGCGGCCAGAAATATAACATGGCATTATACTGTGACTGTTTTACACACCGGTCATGTATCACGGAGAATATACTTAAAAGAAGTTCAGCAAGCCCAGTAATATTTTCATTTTCCTGGTATTAGATAAAAGAACACGAGTATCCTAGAAAGTTGATTCAGATATTAGAAGGGTCCCCTTGAGGAAGTACATGAAGTGAGGTGAAGGGGTTGAAGTAATGTATGGGATGGCTGGCATTGCCCATGCCCTGCCATGAAAGTCCTGCAACTCATTCAGTGCAGCCCCATGTGGGACAGACATAGGACAGAGCACGTAAATTAAGTCTGCTCTCCCAGGCTTTTGTGGTAGAGAGCTGTGACTTAGGGTGGCTTCTGAATCTTACAGCTTATAAATCTTATGAATCTTGCATCAAGCACAATGTGGCTAGAAATAAAGCGAGCCATTTGGCCTTGCTGAAAAATCCTCTTTTGCACCTGAAGTGGTACTGTCCCCTTTACACTGCCTCTAAGGGCAACCTCGCAGGGTATTTGCTGAAGACAAAAGGACATGTTGTGCCCTAAGTCACTGAAGTGTTTCTGAGAGCAGAGTATTCCACGGAGCTGCAGCCCACACCTTTGACTTCAATAGGCGACAACACTCAAAGTAAACCAACTGAGACGGGCTCGAACTTTGTGGGTTGGTCTTACTGATCACATATATGCATTACTTTTCATGCTCCAACTGCTCTGTTTTTATGTTTAGCTTCTGAAGGATTTGGGCACTGAAGCAGTAATAAAGGATCAAAAGCACCAGGAGCACTAAATTTCACAGCAAATCAGAAGATGTAGGTCTGGAGAAAAGATAATAAGCTCGTATTTTGAAGGACAATGTTTGTGGTTCTTAAGGACATCCTGTTGGAGATATGGAAACAAACAAGTGTGGACTCATAAGGCCACATGAGTCTGGGAATGCCTAGGGAAGGGCAGTGAGTAAAAAGAGGAAGTTGAGGGTAACAAAGCTCCAGGAAACCAAAATACCAAAGGAGTCTCATAAAACTATATCAAACAGAAGGGAAAATTGGAGGTCCAGACCATGAACACACAGTGATATCATTTACGTAAACACACAAAACGGTATGACATGTTCCCATGGACGTACATGCACATTAGAGATGTTCATGGGGTGTACATCCTCAGTGAAGGATTATAGCACCTCTACTTGGGCAGGAAGGACCACGCACTCTTCTTACAGTGTATCTTACTTATAAAATGAGGAGGGTGCATATAAATGGTCTCTTGAAGTTGAAAGCTAGAAAACAGATGTATCTGTAGACAGATAGGAAGATAGTAAGTTCTACAAGGTAGGATGTGGTAAATGGCATCAAAAACTGATGAGAAATGGAAAATAATTATGCAGTTTACCAGGAAACATTTCACTGATGATATCCATAAGAGGAGATTTGGAAAGTGCATAATAACTTGGGTTAGATTAAAAAAAATACATTTATGTCATAATGTTATAACATTCCCACTGTAACTTATGGTTTAGAAAAGAATGTAACTGTTTTTAATGAGGAAAAATAGCAGGGTTGGAACTTCTCCAGTTCACTTGATAAAATATATATTTTTGATGGGTTTGGCCCATTACAAAATAATTTTAAAATGTTAATCATTTGCTATAAGAACTACTCGAGGGTCATTGCTCATGAATGGTATTGGTGTCCTTGAAAAAGGCAAAAAAGAGACAAAGAGCTATAGTCAGGGAAGACAGAGTGGAGAAAACCCTAACCAAACATAAGATGCTGTCACTAGACTCTCATGGCCATTCTGATCTAGAATATTCCAACATCCAGAAATGTAAGAAAGCAAAGGTGTTTAAAATCACAGAACCTGTGTCTGAAGAGCTATGGACAGTTGGTGGTTTCTGGGAATGTATGACAGTTCATTTTAAGAGTGTGGTCCATGGTGGGTCAACCATGCTCAAGTAGGTAGCTCTGTCCATGGGAACAGAAGCAGCACAGATTGTTCTTACAAAAACAATTTAAAAAGACACTATAGAGGTGGAGTTGGTACAGGAGAAGTCGGAAGTGGGGTAGACCAGAAGATACTGGTTGAAATTCTCAAAGGATTAGTAATTCATATATTTTTAAATCACATTCTTTATAAGTGGCAAAGCCACATAAAATATATTGTACTTTGTTATAGCAATATCACCGACTACAAAACTCTTGCAAACTATTCAATTTTTCTATTTTGATGTTGTAAATGCATGTGATCTTGAGCTTGTGATCTGTATTTCAGTTAATGAACACTCAAAACTTCAACGAAATCTCACAACTAGAGTAAATTTTAGCAAGAAACCATTATTTGAAGGAAGAGCTTTAATTTTTCTAGTTACAGTTATATTTAAAAGACCACAGTGCCTGGCATTGTGATAATACCAAGCACTTAGGAGGCTGAAACTGGAGGCTCACGAGTTCTTGGTCACCCAGAATCACACAGTAAGCTCCTGCCCCCTAAATCAAGGACATACTAAAAACTAATTTGGATCTGTCATAACAAACTCATAAACAGATTAAGTGTGGTTGTAGACATACTTTACTATTTCATTCAGAAATTTCAGATTTCAACCTAATGCAAGACTTTCTGCTTCACTGCTGGTTATGAATGTGGAACACTGCTGAGAAGCATAACCCAGACATAATAAATACGGTTCAGGGTTAGGCAGAACAGGAATGGGTCTCCAAGTCAGTCCTGTGGTTTGCTCTGCTACCCCAGTTCTTAATACGACACTCCAGTTCTTCCAGGCTGTTAGTAGCTGAACATATTAAAAACCAGAAAACGAAGTTTGGAAGCGATATATAGGATAGACAGTTTGTAATTTTTCTGTAGTCAGAAAAGAAAGGATGGACTGAGGTGTGTAAAGTAAACAACAACAGAATTCTACGTGTAAAAAAAAAGTGGTACCAGTAGGCTTAAAAAGTTAATGTGTAAGTCTGTGGACCATTCGAGTTTTTCCAAGGCCCCACCCTTTAAAAGCCTGTACACTGGAATGCTCCCAGAAGGCACCATTCTTATGATTGTCCAAAATCAGTGCAGTGGTGTCCAAAAAAAAATGGTACGGCACAGTCAGGTCACGAGAGGCAATAGCCAAGGACCGAGTGGAGAAGTCTATACAATCATAACCACACATCTGATGCACACACACAAACAAGAGCTGGGGACTGGCAGGCACTGCACACTTCGAAGGACTTGATTCTCACTCATATTTTTTAGATAGTAGCTTACTATGTACCCCATGCTGGCTTTAAGCTTGTGTCCATACTCCAACCTTAGTGTCGAGGGGGGGGGGGGGGGGGGTTACAGGTGCCACAGCTCACTAAAGTACGTTTTTGAAAGAAAGAGATTGCAAACTTTTGGAAAAGCTTGAATGCCAGCATAAAGATACTGCTGCAGGCAGGGGAAAATGGTCTGTTGGAGTTAATGGGGTAAAAGAAAGGAAAGAGCGAAGATTCATGGAAGGTGTATATCCTGCTTTCTTAAGACCGACAAGACAGCCAGGAATGCTGAGTGTAGCCAAAGCTTAGCTTCTGACAGTCCTTCAAAGAAAGGCAGAGGAGGAGGAGCCAGTCTATGAACATCATCCTGTTAGGCCCCTGGGTCAGGGACACTGTGATTTCCTAAAATGAGCAGAGGCAAAAATAAGGAGCATCTGTGAATCATGTTGACTAAACACAGAGTTAGGAATACAAAGGGAGGGTTTAAGTAATCCCAGTGTGGGATGAGGGAGAGAGAAGGCACCGAGGGTGCAAAGTCCTGAGCGAAGGGTGCTGTTGCATATTCATGGCCTATGCCAAGTACATATTCTGAGCTCAATGCGACGGTGAAGGCTTCCTCTGGTCGGAGTTGATGTTGATAGTATGTGAAGAACATATCCACCACGGCTTTTCAGAACGTGGAGCCTGAAGACTGCTCCTAATAAGACTAGCTAAACCTGTCTCCATGATCCAGCTGTATGCCATAAGCCCTTCCTCTGTACCTGTGTATCCTAACCCTGCCTCCTTGTTCAGAGTGACTCCATCTCTCTGTTCAAATGTATATAATAAATACACTGAGCTTCCGGGGCTCTGCAGTTTCCTCAGCAGAGTGTCCAGACTACTTGATCCCAACTTCTCAGCCATTTATCCATCTGTCCATTACATTTTTATTCCCTCAATGTCCCAATCAGGGTTAACTTTGGAGCAGTGTTTGGTATGGTATTACAGTGTAGCAAAAAACATCATATAGAACACATACACCTACATTTACTCATTTACTGCAAACAACTTTACATACTTATTACATGTATTCTAATGACAGGAAGATTGAGGCATGGATATAGTATCCGAGCATACAAAGTTAAGAAAATAGAAACTGGTAGACCTACATATCAAATTTTCTCCATTCAAAACCTGTAATTTTTTCATTTATCTTCGCTACAGCCTATTCATGTTGAGTTTGGAGACTTGTGGGTGTCGAAGAAGCAAGGGAAAACCCTAGAGCAAATCACGAAGATTCTGAATTGGGTGATATAATTGTAACTATACTAAAAACAATGCTAGCTTCAGAGAAATAGATGGTTGCATCCTTTCTCTCAGGAGCAGACTTCTGTTTAGGTGGATAGACACAGCCAGCCATAAAAACACCACAGGCTTCCTACAAGTGAGGAAAACCTTCCTGTCTGACCTTCAGAGCCAGAGCTGTCCACACCTTTGAACTACTTCCTCTTAGAATTAGCACCTATCATGTGACTTGACTGACTCAACTCTGATTGGAACTATGTCAGCAAAGAGACTTAGCCAATATCCTCAAGGATTCAAGTGCAGAGTTAGAGCTCAGGGCTGGGGTTGGGAGATGCTTCAGTCAGATTCCAGTGCCTGTGCTTCCTGGTTGAGTAACACCTCTTCTCTAATCTCAGTTTCCACATCTGAAAAGGGAATCATAAAATATCCCTCCCTAAGAGCTAAGGTGAAGAGTAAATAACGTGAAACAGATGGCAAGCACTGTAGCAAGCACATCACAAATGCCCCATTACAATAAATGATGTTAATGACCATGCTGGTGAAGCAAGCAAGACAGAGCTGGTAGAGAGGAGGTGGACTCACTCAAAAACTGCCAGATGGCCAAACATCTAGATATTTTGGCACTTGTGAGCCAAGGCCTTGTTTCTGGTTTGCTAAGGGTTTTCACAGCCAAGGGTTAATACTCAGGAAAAAAAGCTCGTTCTCTCAAACCAAGGGAACATAGACTAAAAGAGTGAAGGCAGTTACAACTGTTTATTGATAACTGCTCTCTGAATTCACTGGAGTTGTTGTTTACTAATGTTAGGTACCATGTGACTGTCAGAGCCAGGAAGTTAATTTTTATCCTTTCTAGACTGCGAAGATTAATTTGCCTTTTTAAAACTTTTGTTACCAATGATTTAGAGAGTCACTAACCTGCTTGTATAGTTACAAAGTTGGTGTTGTGAACATTATCCTGCTTCCAAGGAACTGCCTTGGTTCTACGGATAAATGTAGCTACATGATGAAATCTATCACCCTCATTTTTAAGAGCCTGGAAAATAATGAAGATTTAAAATATTTAGCAAATGATATACTCTGTTCCAGGAGAATTGTGATTAGGAGACAAAGATTCTTGATAGTGTGGTAGTTACTACATCCCTTATGAAAGCAACAGGCAGCTTGGAACAGCAGGCTCGCTCATGCTGGCTCTCGTGCATGGCTGTGACATGATCTGGAAATGAGTCAAAATAGCCAAGTGATATATCATTACTGTTCTCAATTAAAGTACAATTAGTTAATGCTATATGAAAGGTATACTTAGGAAGCAACTGCAACTAGAAAGAACAATGGAAGGCATCTGCTATGAACTTAAATCAATTAGAATGAAGAACCTAATACAGCATACTATCTATAGTGGGCCTGAAACCCTGTAAAATATGTTCCTTCATCTAGTGAACATGAAATAGCCAGTATAGAGCCCTAAAAATCAGTACTAAGGCTTTACCACAAAAGGATCTATCTAGTCAGTTGATATAGATTGCTTCAAGAGTGTAGAATATTTAAATTTTAAGTTCTTCCTTTCTTCCTCCCTTCCTTCCTTGTTTGTTTGTTTGTTTGTTTGTTTGTTTGAGACAGGTCACTTCTTGTAGCCCTGGCTGTCCTGGAACTTGCTCAGTAGATCATGCTGGTCTTGAACTCACAGAGGTCCACCTGCCTCTGCCTTCCAAAGTCTGGGATTAAAGGTATGTGCCACCACCACCAGACTACAAACTTTAATGTATCTTTATACATTTTAAACATTGTTAAATCATGCAACTATTCAAGTGTCATTTCAAGCAAAATTTAAAAATTGCTACATTTAATTCATGCTTTTAGAAATCAACATTGTCTTGTTAAATACAAAGCCTACTTGCAGTTAACTTACTTCGATGGGATTCTGGAAGGATCCCATGGATATAATAGAAGGCAGATGCAGTGACAGTAGATATTCTTTTTTATTGGTTATTTTATTTATTTACATTTCAAATATTATCCTGCTTTCCAGTTTCTCCTCCACAAGCTTCCTATCCCTCCTCCCTCCCCAATGCCTATATGAGGGTGCTCTCCCACCCGCTCACTCACTTCTGCATCAGCAGCCTAATGCTCCCCTATCCTGGGTCATCAAGCCTCTACAGGACCCAGGGCTCTCTTCCAAGTGATGCCTGATAAGGCAATCCTCTGCTACATATACAGCTGGAGCCATGGGTCCCCACTGTGGACTCTTTGGTTGGTGGTTTAGTCCCTGGGAGCTTTGAGGGGTCTGGCTGGTTGATATTGTTGTTCTTCCTATGAGGTTGTGAATCCCTTCAGCTCCTACAGCCCTTGTCCTAACTTCCCCATTGTGGTCTGACAGTAGATATTCAATGGGAGGCCAATGACATCTTGTATACAAATAACATCCCATAATATCTTGCTATATCCCATTTCCCCATGTCCTGATCCTGTGCCACACTTAAACCCACAAAAGCTAAGAGAAGCATTTACAATTTTATCTTTCTAAAACATTGTATCATTTCAATACAACCTTGCTACCCAGATTGATTTTTTTAATTAAAAACCAGAATGTATGAACAAATGATTTTGGTAACCAACCGAGAAGCCCTATCCTCAGAGCCTCCACGTTTATACATATTAAATATGAATTCATGAGCCAAAGTCAACCAATGTGTTGTTTTGAAGTTTCTAATCGCAGGACTTTATTTGAGGATGAGGCATGCCCATGTATTCCACTATCCAAGGGCAAATCCAGAGATCCAAAGGCTGGGCTCCACCCATCTATGATCCCTGTGGGGGTGGGTACCCACAAGATACCAGCAGCTCCCAGCAGCCCTGACTTGCAACACATTTACCAGGGGTTTAGAAGTCAGTGTGCACTTTTTACTCTCTTCCCATCGACTTTCCCACCAATCCCCAAATCAGTGTTAATTTTTGAAGGATGTTTTGAGTTTCTAAAAGAGATTAGTGTCAGACACAAAGGAAAAGCAAACAAGGTCTTTAGGCGAGTCATGCTCAGCTCATGTGGTTAGTCCCCAGATTTCTGACCAAAGGGCACAGAGATTAATAAGTAATGCTAAAGTCAGAGATAAGTTAGACATCTCCTGAATTTGTAAGCCAAAATCCACAGTTACACCATAAAACAAACACTAAAATAATTATTTTAGTATCAAGTTCCTCTAAACCAAATTATTGGCTATTTTTAACTTCTAAATACTATTCAACAATGATAAATAATGCCATGTAAGCGATAATTAAAAATAAATTTCATAAACTGTTTTTAAGTAAGCATTTTCTACATAACCCTTGCCACATGCTAATAATAATAATAATTACTATCAAAAAAAGCCTGCTTTTGCAAAAAGAAAAAAAAACAATTTGGGAGAGTATGTAGTAGTGAGAAGAATGGTTTATTCCGGTTAAATCTGATATATTAATACCTAAAAGTTAGAAATGGAAAAGCAAAGAACACAGTCCTAAACATCACAACTCTCTGAGATTTGATGGGAACACCTGGGCAGAGACTATAAAACCACACCGCTCATAAACCTTCTCATTACTTAAGAGTCCTGGTCTCCTAAGAGACCTCGAAGGTAATTAAAATATATTTCAGTGTGGTCCTGAGGTAACTGTTAATCAGCAGAGGATTCCTGGCATCAGGTTGTTGTTGTTTGTGTGTGTAATAAACTCTCTGGTAGAGCTAAAGTTCTTGACCTATGAATGTGGTGAACAGGAGCTGAGAGCAGTATTAGGTAAAAATAAGTGAAAAGCATCACTTTTGCTAAAAGTCAATGATTAGATAACATAGTATTTATAAAATTTTGAACTACTTTTACTTAGTAAGACATGCATTAAACAGTTTTGTTTGTTTATCAATGACAGAGTGGTAGATTAGCGCTCAGGCTGGCCTCCATTTCAGTATGTAGCCAAGGCTGGCCACAAACTTGGACCTTTGTGCCTCATCCTCCTGAGAGCAGTGTGTTACAGACATATATAACTATAACCATACAGGCTTATAGTTATATCTTACTCTGTATAAAATCCAAACTCTTACTCTAGAATTAGGCCTAAGTACATGATCTTAGACAAATTACCAAAAAGGCCCTTTCAGATTCAAATAAAATCAATTTACCTTTTTAAAAACAGGCCTAGGATCATATCATTCAGCTGTCTGTCGAAGGTTTATATGGGAATGCCTCCACGAAAGAGTTAGCAAAGTGGCTGACACAGAACATAACTTCCCTTAAGAATAGCTTGGGGCCTTCAGTGTGGCTCAAGGGTGAAAGGAGTTTGCCATAAAGCTGGAAGATTTTATTTGGATTCCAGGGACCTATACTGTGGAATGGGAGAGCCAATTCCCCCTCTAAGCAGTCCTCTGACCTCTACATACTGCAAAAATAAGTTTTACACTGAATTTTAAAACATACGTTTATTCGGCTAAATTGAGACACAGTGATTTGACTATCACAGTCAAGTTAAAGTGTGGTGAGAAGGGCTTACTAGATATCTCAAACTCCCCATGACGAAATTCTACATAGTGATCTACCTACAAAGATTCACATTGCTGGGGCAGAGCAAAAGTATCACATAGCATTACAAAACGTAGTATGTTTCCAATAAAATAAACGCGTGTATGTGCCTTGAAAGTCCACTGCCTTGTGTTTCCCTGTGGACACTCATGATGCTCATTTTAGAATGAAGTTTCATGAAGAGGAAGCTTGTGCTTTGTGATTATATTTAGAAAATAACTCAGCCATGGGAAAAGATGCAGGAGTTGTGATAACTGCACTTCCAACTCTCAGGAGAACGCACCTATGTTTCTACATCAAATTCAAATGTACTACCACAAAGTAAAAATAAAACTCAAAGACATTGATTTACATTCTGCTATTTAGTTTAATTACTATCATAATCCTAGCAGAATTGTCAATGGCATCTTACAACGCCATGTGTATAGCAAGTTAAAACATTTTGTACTATCACTTTTAAAAACTGAAAATTTTACATAGTCCCTGCCAAAATCAAAGAGAGTCCTCTCCACGAAGATAATGGTTTAAATACTAATACAAGAAAAGTTCAATAAGCTTATGCTTTGGATCATTAGCCGGACCTCCTGTTGCTCATGCAGGAAGGAGAGTGCAGGAAGGAAGCTTACGTTTTAGAGCTGGGCTGGGTACTGGGTGCTGTTTCCACCTGCAGGCCTACCTGCAGGGAAGACCCTGGCTATTATTCCTATGCGCTTCAGCTAGAATGTTCATAGTTTACCTAGGGGCCAACCTGTCCATGGAAAAACACAAAACCCTGGCTCAGTGTGGCACCACATTTACAGAAACAAGCAGCACTCCCAGTGAATTTTATTAACATTTAACAGGGTTAAGAGTAGTTGGCAGAGACACACATTCAGGCATGTCCTCTGGGACAGAACCACCTACCAAGTGACCGAGTGGTTAAGTGGCATTTAGGTTTTAGAAAGTTAACTCTGTCTCATTGAGTTCATATGAAAAGTGGCAATGGTATCCAGTAACTCCTGGTGTAGTTGTGATGATTAAATAAGCTTATGTCTACATCAGTGCCTGATGGATACGCAGTTAACACTCATTGCTAACAATATACATATGGAAACATTTCTTTCCAGCTTAAGGAAACATTCTTTTTCTTTTAGGTTGCTTCAGAACGGTTGTCATTGCTTCAGTCTAGACAAGATTTTTTTTTTTAAGATCTACATTTGTTGAGTTTTGTTTTCCATGTAGTATAAACCTGCAGGATGAAAAAATATTTCGTGTCCCAACACTGAAAACCCAAATTTCCGCTGTAGAGAAGTAAATGCAGAACCATACAGGGTTAAGTAGTGGACAGAGTTAAGTCTGAGAAAAGGAAATGTAGAGATGGAGAAGCTCGATTGGTGGAACACAATATCTAGCTGCTTTGCTTCTTCCTTAGCCCTGCCCCCACTTCCCTCATCATCAACAATGCACCCTCATTTCAACAGTGTTCTCTCAGCACTGGTCACTCACCACCATCTCACACAGCCTACTACCATGGTTCTCTACTACACAGCCATAGCAAGGAGCATGGCAGCTTCTCTTGGGAAGTCCTCATGAGTCTTGTTTGGATGCTGATGATGTCTTAGCATGTTTGATGCCCAAACCAAGTGTGTGTTGGATGCCTGACGTCCGTTGCCTACATCAAAGCCTGCACTCTGATTGTTAGGTTACCGACAGCAGCAGATGTCACAGCTGTTTCTGCACGTCCTATGTACAATCTGGCCTCTGTATGAGCTACGGGAAGAAACTCTGTGACCAGGAGCCTTATTACTATTTTAATCAACTTCCTGGGAGGACAAGAGGGAAAGTCTATGACATTGTTTCTGATTTCAAAAGTTTATAAACATTCAGAGATACAGGAAGGTAGGATAGTGGAAGCCAAAATAAATACAAAAAGGAAAAGGACAAGTTTGGGAAAAGTATATTAAAAGCTTAAAGTTTAAAAGTCTTTAAGTATATAAATATATAATAAACAATAGTCCTTGTTATACATATTCAAATGAAAGTTTCAAAGTCTTTTTTTTTTTTTGGTATATCTCATTTTGTACAGTTTACCATAAAGAAAAAAAAATCCTTTATTTTCATTCCATGCAAACCAATCAAACAAGGTCTTGGTTTCCAAGGAACTTTGAAGGGAAGGAATCCAGATCACACTCTTTAATGAACTGTGTAGGGCAATATGGATGATCACGGGCTCAGCACGTGAGGTCTGCATGGGTCAGATCAGGAGGCATGGAGCTGCATCCTAATATTTGCAGAATACGAAAGCGTCCAAAAGCTACATGCCTGGTTGTCTGTTCAAAAGGGTCAGAGTTAGTCAATATGTGAAAGAACAGCCCTAAGTTAAAAATAGAATTCTTATACTTCTGCCCTACCCTGCTTTCCTGAAGAACTTCACTTAAAATAGAGCTCCATGGATTTACAGCTCTCATAACATTCTTGGTAAAGCATGCCATGCACTGACATGCTGACTCCTCTGTCAATACTTTCTTACCAGATTTATTAGTAGAATGGATAGAAGTATATTAATTGAACTCTCTGTTTAACAAAAATTATGACCATTTCAGACAAGTTAATGTTATTCTTCTTTCTCTTTTGAGTTACCAAGTTCAAATACATAAAAAAAAGTTATAATAGAAGAAATTGGAAACACTGGTAAAGCAATATTGTCACTGTAAAAGGGATTGAGTCACGTAATAGCACTGTAAGAAGGGAAATGTCTAAATCTTTAAAGTTTAGAAACATTATTGTTATTAGGGATAGAAACAAAGGCATGAAATGTGTGTGTGTGTGTGTGTGTGTGTGTGTGTGTGTGTGTGTGTGTGTTTGCCTTTTCCTTAGCAACTAAAAGTGAATTCATTCACCCAAACTCATCCTCAGTATGTTGAGGACATATCCACCAGACCTGAGCTCTTTACACAAGAAAGTTTGGTAGTTTGTGCCTTTAAGTGAAAGTCTAGTCATTAAAGAACTAATATTCTTTCATCAGAATACAAATCAGAAAACTCTAAGTGCTCTTGTCATCCACAAACTTAAACCATCCATTATTGGAATTATTTGTGGTCTCTAAACATTTTTAATTAGGTGACTACAGAACAACCTTGTCACGAAAATGTTTTTGATCATTTGGTCAAGTGCAGATATTGTTTATGTAGATGATATACTATGTGCTTAGATCAATCTGTATGGTAAAAGTAGACTTTTGAAGATTGAATGTGAAACTGACATAACCTTTGCATTTAAATGACCAGCTAACCACGATACATACAGTGCTCATAAGCAGAATATGACTAATGCTGAGCTCCTTTGTCAAAGACATTTGAATATATTGATATCTGAGTGTCCTTGGGACTTGCTAGGGCTATTGTACCTCATTAAGACGCCCTTGCCTTTTGCTCAGGCTGGGTTAGAAGAGTTGGTCCTGGCTGTAGAAGTATGAGCTGCATCTCATGATGACATTCTAAGCAGCAGCTTCAACTCTAGGTTCTAGATGGAAATGTTCTTATGGTCCAAGTCTATTCTTTGAATGTTGTTTTGGATACAGCTAGAAACGTGACCTGCAAAGCTAAGCACACATAAACTGCAATTTTTCCAAAATGCTGGACAAACAAATAAGGTCCTCCAGTCAACCATGCCAGGTCATGGAATGATCTACCTTTCTGAAACCTATGACCAAACTCAGCATGTGACCATCTGGCATAAAGAGTAAGTTGGGTCAGCTCATAATTTAAATATTGGTATTTTAAAATATATGTTCACTTCCTTTGAATTTAAGTGAGAATATTATTTTTTTTGGAAAAACTGAAAACCTAGACTTGGTCATTATAATAATTTCTCTTCATTTTCCTAAGAGTCATCTTGTTTAGTTTTGGATCCAAATTATTCATTTTGAGGATTACTGACCTAAAGAATAAAATTACAAACTTGAACTTTTCCTGAAGGTCTTCTATTCCAGTCCAGTTTTACCTCATTTCTTTCCCCCTCCCCACCCCCGACCTTGTAGTCTTACAGATATTTTCCACAAGTGAATCTGTTGTATCAAGCAACCAAGTTGACAGGATAGACCAAGAGGCTGGGCAGAAGACTCAAATCATAATGTCCTGTAGTTGGCAATACTAACAGTGCAGTAAGCCAGCACTAGATAGAGATTAATCCACACAGTAGGCCAGCACTAGATGGAAAGTAGTCCATACAGTAGGGCAGCACTAGATACAGAGTAATCCACACAGTAGGCCAGCACTAGATGGAAAGTAGTCCACACAGTAGGGCAGCACTAGATACAGAGTAATCCACACAGTAGGCCAGCACTAGATGGAAAGTAGTCCATACAGTAGGGCAGCACTAGATGTAGAATACTCCAAGTACACAACAAGCCAGGTATCAGAAGTGAGGCCAGCAAGCTTGGAACCTCAGCGTGGAAGAAATGAAAACTTACAGATCCCAGGCATTCAAAGATCAAAGGCAGAGACACTGCACAGACAAGGGGAGGGCCAGAGTGCAGTGGAAGGCTTTGGGAATGGTCAAAGGCCAAGGAGTCAGGAATCGGGAGATGCACTTTAGCACCCGGTTGGTGAAGGGACAAGGAAACAGATGTGAGGCCCAAGCAACAAAGCAATTCCATACTGCAGCAATCTTCTGTTCCAGCCAGGAAGTTCCTCATATGTTTCCTACTGGACCCTTTCCCAGGGCTTAGGCAGTGTGACCCCGTGCAAAGCAGGAGGCAGATAAGAGTGATTAGTGAACAAAATAAAGGGACAAGTGGGGACCAAGGGAATATTCCTTACTCTAGAAACCTGGACACTGCCATGAGGCACTCTGTTTCTGGAGATCCTGTCCTTGTTGTTATTAACATCCCCCTTGAATCCTTCTCCTTTTTAAACCCTTCTTTAGTAATCTCAATGAGTCATTTCCTGAATTTCAATAGCAGTTATTTTATCTTCTAAGCTTTTAAATGTAACCACCTACAGCATTAGTTTTTGTGTGTGTGTTTTTAACATTTTCATGAGTCCCTTTCCTCAGGTTTCCATTGCTCAGAGATAAAAATTTATGTTATACATGCTAGAAATAAATGATTCTTAAACGTTCCCAGGAGTCCCCAGAATAACAGTAAATGCACAAAATAGTATGTCTGAAATTAGCATATTGTTATGTGATATCACATAATTTATCTTAAATTATTAAGTTGATTTCATTGCAATGGAGTTCAAAGTAATGATGAATAAGAAAGGCTTCTGACAAAATCTCAGTAGGAACAGATCTCTTCCCTTATGTGAGATCTGAAGACTCAGAATAAGAAATACTGAACACTAGTCATTATAACATTGATTACTGTGTATCTGTGGATAAAGTATCATACTATTAGTTTATTAATTTATTAGCAAATCTTATAAATATCTACAATATTCTTATTATTGCATACCCAGCAAACCCTGTGGAGCATGTGAAATGAAGAGCCAGGTACAAGTAAATACAAATACAAATGTAAGTAAAACATCATCCCTGTCTTAAAACCCCCAGAGAATACAAAACAGTTCAGCCATACCTAATGAAGTTCAGAGAAGATGTCCAGCCATCTTAGCAAGGACACATGCACAATAGTTGACAGATTTGTGAAGAAGATGTGAGGCCCAAAATTTAGGAGAGGAAGCAGGTTCACCATAACAAATGCCTTCCTCTAGAACTGATCCAGTTCCAGAAAATTTGACCCACTTCCATGAGAAAACATTAATCTTTTTATTGTTGCAGTAGTGGGAATGGAACTCTAGTCCCTCTGAGTTACTGTCTCAACCCAACAATAATCTTTTCATGATGGTGGAGTGCCTGTGAGCCAGCTGTGTTCCATGAGATCTAATGTCATAAAGATTTTTATCACCTCAGCATTGCCAACCTCCCAGCCGAAGAGCCACAATATGCTTGAAGGGAAATCAGTAAAGACAGACAGAAGATGCATCTTCTTCCCGGGGACTCTCCCCAGAGCAAGCACAGGGAAAAACACCTGGAGTGTGAGGCTGGGCCAGGAGGAGGGACCGAAAAAAGGAAGGAGGAGAGGCTGGGATGCCGTGGAGGGACAAAGCATACATTGTATTAAGGAGCATGTATCGTTTTAAAAAATCATCTTGGAGATATTGATGAGCCATGGAAAATTTTTAGAGAGTAAATTGGTAGACTTAGCCAGTCTCCCTAGGGAAGAATGGTTATTTAATAATTTAAGTAATTGCTTAATTTCAGACTGTTACTAAGAAAATATGTGAATCCAATATCAGTGTTTATTCTGCTTTCAAAGTTAGCTATTTTAGTTAGCTTTTCAGAATCATTTAACTTGCAAGCTCTTTGAGAACTATATAAAATGCTTCTGTTATTAAGGAGAAGGTGACAGTGCCCCACTAATGATCTGTCATAATTTGAAGTTACACTATCTTCTAGTTACTTTTACAGATCTGTTTTAACTTTTAAAACACTGAGTTCATCTCTCTTCTCTTCTAAGATAGTGGTCCACAGACAGAATTCATCTGTTGCATCTCACCTGGTCAAGATGTACAACTGCAGGGTACTGAAGAACATAAAAATCGCTTATGTTATTATTCAAATTATTCATGTCTTCCTGGCTTATGAGTCTTTGAACTTGCCTTTTTGACATTAAAACAATGGAAAATAACTCTGATCTGCTGGCCCACTGGTTGAAGGTTCATTCTAATTTCTCCATTTAGTATACGTCACAAATGACCAAGAGTTCGGGCATGTTCCAAACAAAATAGCATGGTTCCAAAAATAATAGTTAATGTTTCTTCAGTAAAAGAGAAAAAGACACTATGATGTAGCTTCTAGAATAGCATAATTGCCCTTTAAAGAAATAAGCATGTTGTATTAACAAACTTCAATATGTAGGATAAAACAAACATAAACGTTTTGTCTCCAGCTAAACTCAATGCATGGCATAATTTCATGGAGTGAAATACTCCATTGGAGTAAAGTCTTCCAAATGAATACAGGAAGAATGTTATTAAAAAAGAACAAAGATTAGGAAATACACTTTAGCACATAATCCTGCATTGGGGAAAGGATCAGTCTCTTATGATCTAATAGGATTTTTCCATTCTTAACTCGGTTAATCTTAGACACAAAGAAAATAAATCATTGGTGCTTTATTAAAGTCCATGGTGATACTCAAAGGAAATTAATTCCTGTTGCTAAACGCAGTTTGCAAAAACAATATTGAAGTCAACTAAATGAAAGTTCTAGATTTATTACTCCGGCAGAATGTCAATTGTTCCTGAAAGAAACTGAAGGGTTTTTTTCATCCTGTTCCACACGGTTTCTAGCATAGAAATGGCTAACTAGCAGTGGGGCTATATGATCTGGGTGGCAGAATGACAAAGACGGGTATCATCATAACGGAGACAATGATAAAGCCAGTGTTATAAAGAAGCCAGTCCTTTAACACAGAAAGCCGGCTGCTCTGCTGAGAAAAGGAACGGTGACTTCCGTCATACTGTGTTAGTCCTTAAATATGACATGCTGGTAAAAAGTGATTAAATGCTTACCAAACACAATGACTACATTGGAATAAAAAGGACAGCATCATTTAAAGTCTTTATTTAGCACATAGCAGCCATTGGCCTATAGGCACTAAATATCAAAGATAGACACTTAGACAGATTGAACATAGAACTGAGACTTGTAGAAGAACATGTTACTACAACTGGGGTCATTGTATTTCTCCAACAAAGGCTCAGTGAGGAGGCAACGTTCAGCCTGCACTGGGCTAGTGAGGTTTTAGGACTTCCTTCCAAATGATTAAACTATGTGGAAATAGTCTGGTCTTTGGTCAATCAGAGAAGTTTAATGAAAGAACAAGGATTTCAACATCTGGTGGAAAGTTCACAAAACAGGTATAATCTGTAAGCTTCCATGGACAGATGATAACAAGAAAGAGGGAGAGCGAAGGGGAAAGACTAATAGGAAGCAACGTAAAAATAGGGCACTTATATAAAGTAGAGTTCTTAAAGGAGAAGTCATTGTTTAATTTGTTTATTGAGGGGGAAAGAATCAAAGGTTAAATGACTCAAAATTCATACCAGAATTACTTTTCTTCTCCTTAGTTTACCCACATATAGTTGATTCACTGGCAAATGCTACCAGCTTTATGTTCAGAATATACTGCAAACCTTTTGTTCCACCTCAAATCCTGTGGTTGAAACTGTTATTGTCACAAAGGCCTTTTACCTTTTTTTCTAATTCCAGGATCTTCAGGGAGCTGTATTTACTTGCAGTTGATCTGCTCACAAGCAAAAACTATCAATGGTGTATCACATGTCAGGTAGTACAGAAATTGTTACAAGGTACAAGACTTTCTAGGGTCTGGCTCCACAGTCAAGCCCTCACAGTCTCTGCCTTTCTTGATCCCTGATTAAGTTGCTGAGGGTTTTCTGTTAATTCTCAGAACAAAATATCCCAGCTAACAGTTGTTTAATGCAGGGCAGACCTGGGAATCTACTTTTTTAAATTACATGTCCTCTCTTAGCTAGGGGAATTTGCTACTTAATTGAATTATATAAAATTATACAAGTTTTATATATGGAATAATAGTTGTTTATCTGATTACAGAATAAAAATAGCAATATTACAAAGTCATATTAAAATTCATCTTTTAGACAATAAGAACATGTGTTTGTTGCTCTCTGAAAATGTATAACCTCAGAAGCAGCTGATAGCTACAGAGGAGCACATTCTGTAAGAGGGAACTGATACCAGTATCTTTGCATTCTTCTCTAACACATATAAAAGATCTTGCATTTTCAAAAACAAACAAACAGACAAACAAAGCAACTGTCTATGATATATGAGAATTAACAAGGCTTGCAGAGCAGGACACAAAGTAACACAAGCCGTGAGATTGTCAGAATAATGGAGATTTTAATAGATACCAACTGAATACTAGCAACATTCCAAAGTGTTGAGCTCCAGTTTATCCCATTGAAAAGTTATTTTATCTTACTTTATTTTGTGTATGTTGTTTCTGAGTGTTAGTATGAGCAGTGCATATGGGTATCTGTGCCCTTGGAGTCCAGATAGAGGATGAGATCTGTTGGAGCTAGAACTCAAAAAGTATGGATTCCAGTATGGATATCAGGGACCAAAGCCTGGTCCTCCGTAAGGGCAGTGCATGCCTTCAAATGCTGGCCATCTCTACAGCCCATTTACCTCATTGAAATAATAAGTGTGTGTGTGTGTGTGTGTGTGTGTGTGTGTGTGTGTGTGTGTGTGTGTGTGTGTTCACAGTCAGAGTATGGACCACAAAAAAGGGAAAAAGAGCATAAGTACTAATTTAACAAAATATTCACACACTAAGCACAAGTAGTATTCAACTGGTAAAATTCATAGCAATCGCCAGTTGAAATAGAATCTATAAATAAATAATCTGAATATAAAATATAAGTAAATAGACAACAGGTTCACATTCATTCCTAAGGGAAGGGCTCTTTGGTGCAAAAGAATAGAGGCAATAGAGATGATGAGGACTGGGAATATACCATACACTGGCTGGTGAAGTCAGCATATTTGACTGAGTTTATTTCTCACCTCTGATGAACTGAATTTGGTATTTTATACCTTCTTAACCAAGAATGAAAGTCAATCTGACGGTCCTAAAATATGCCAATATGATTATTTACAGTAAGTAGGGTAAGGAGGTGTAATGAACTTTGAGCTATAACTCTGTGCTCGCTAGATCATCATGAGACCAGATGATGGCACTGCATCTGGATAACAGGAAAGCCCATAGTGCTCAGCTTGAAGAGATGTACCAAAAGTGAATGGCACTGTAACAAAATCTCAAGATGTCAGGAAGATTTACTGAGGGAAAAAATGATCTCATATAAAGACACAAATTTCTGCAAGATGAAGAATGGTATTAGGAAATCCCTTAAATATGTTTAAACTAAACAGTGATTTAGCATGGAAGACATTTATTTCTTCATAACTCTTAGCATGTTTTAATTCCTTACAAGCGAAATAGGCAGACTAAGCAGAAATCTCTATCCTAGCTCCAAAATTCCAATTATTCTTCTTTTGGAAGAAAGATTGCTCACACAGATACCAACATAGATAGCCCTGGCAGCCAGTTGTCGTGTCTAAAGATATGCTAATACACTCTCAGGCCAAATGCTGCCCACTCTTAATGGAAGGGCTCAGTTGTCATGAAGAAATGTAGCTATGTTTGAAAACTTTGACATCAGGACACTGGACTTCCATTGTAGGTTTCTGATTTTTAAAACATAGCAAATGATTAAATTAAAATGAAAGCATAGAAATAACCCAGAATCTGTCAAAAAAAAGAAAAAATAACATCATAAAGAATTTAGATACTATGCTCAATTTACTTGGCGCTGTTTGTGGTGGGGGGGTGGAAGGAGGCTTTGCTTGAGTGCCATACCACAGTTACATTGTGAGAATATCTATTAACATTTTAAATCTGTATTAGAGTTTTGCACTACATAAAAGTTTAGCTTATCAAAGATCTTATCAGAGAATGTGGGATGTCATTTGATGCCAAATCTTCCCATTTATATCTCATCATACCAATTTTAAAGTAACATTAATTTTTCAAATATGTTTAGACCTAGGATATTGGAAATATGTTGAACAGTTTGAACAATAATAACAATCTTCAACTGCTATAAGGTCTGGGAAAATAAATAATTAATATTAATTTTGTGTTTGTTACTAATTCTGTGAGTAATTACTCCTCTTTTCTTCTTGGAAACAGGGTCTTCCTCCACTGTAGCTTGGCCTGGCCTCAGATTCACTACTCTTTTGCCTTGGCCTCCCAAGTGTTAGGTTTATAGGTGTGTGCTGCCACAATGGGTTTCTCAAGACTAGTTCTCATGAGTAAACAATAGATTCAATTTCTTTGATAACTGAACAGTTATCATAAAGATGAGTCTTATTTTCTTAAAATAAAAGCCTGATAAGTAATATAATATATATCAAAAATCATGTTTAAATTAAACAAAATTCCTTCAGAAATTATATAATTCACTTAAAGGGAATACAAGAGTATTTTCAACTGCTAAAAGAAAAGCTCTAAAAATGTGCTTTGAAGAACTGTTATTTAATTTGGAGTGAAACTATCAAGAATTAACCTTACAATTTATAGGTAAATAGACCCTTCTAGAGTGGATTTTATGTGTTAATTACACAAGAATATTAAAACTTGCTAAATAATTTTACCATATAGCCAAACATACCACTGCAGCCATTTCTTTAAGATAGTCCCAATAATTCCTAGTTCCAGATACATTCCTGTCAGTGGACCAAGTTGTTCTAGACTGTGAGAATATGGAGGGGATGTTACCTGTTTGGAGACCAACGAACATTGCTTTCACCTTCATAACTATTGTGCCTCACCAATCCCTGACACTGGAGAGAGCATGATGCCCACTTATAAAACGGCAGAGGGAAAGACCCTGAGACATCCTGGCAATAGAGCAAGCAAGCAATTCAAGCCATTGGTCAACTATTACCCAAGGGAACTATTGCAGTGTTTATGGCATAGTCAAATGTTCACATGATCGCACAACTCACTGGAAGAGCAAAGCCACCCGAGGCTGAAATCACCCCACTAAGCCATTCCTGGGCATCTCTGTCTCTACCACTCTGTGAGGTAATAAATATCCATCATTCAAGAATGTGCACTTTGGTGCAACTCGTTGTGCAGCAATAGATGATTGATACAAACATTTCTAGCATCTTACCATTACTAAACATCAACAGGTAAGCTTTGATTAAAGCTTATAGTTAAAAGTAAACCACACTTTGGACATCTCTTAACGATCTAAATGAATATATAAGTGTCATATTTACTATATCATTTTCGTAAACTTGGTTTGAAGTTGCCCTTGCTATATCAATATACATAAGCAAATGATTATATATATAATATATCATATATATTATATATATGAACATACACACACATATACTGAGATAGACAAACACTTCAAAGTAAAAGAAACGGTAATACCTGTAGGTAAATAGTCCATGCCACTTCCTGAATATAGGAAGTAGTTTTCATGGAAATCTACTCTTCATTATTCTGTCAGAATCTTGGTAGATAAATCTAACTTGCAATTCTAACTTTCTAGCTTTTCAATACAAACTAAGGACAAGTTGCTCAGGTAGTCACCACGGCGATCACTTTTCACATATATACTGTCTGACCAAGTCAAATACTATATGTATGCAAGTATATACAAGTCGCTTCATGAAAAATAGCGCCTGAAGTTTATGGTATTTGCTTCTTGGTACTGTCAAATCATTTAACATATTTAATGACGATACATACACATATCATTCTAAAAAACTGAGAGGTAAGGTACTTTGACTTTACATCAAATAAAAGTGCTACTGATACACAGATACTTCATGACTTCAATAAGTGTCTTCTGCATCTAACCTTGTAAACATGCAACCTTAGCCCAGCCTACCTTAAACATGAGCAGAGCAGCTTGCAGTAGCCCCACACAGGTCAATGCCATCTGGCATAAAACTCTGGCTCTCTCAGACAACTCGGTGAATATAATGTAAAGGCACTGGCAGCACAGTACACCAAAGAGGACAGGTTATTCGCTGTAATAATTAGTGGCTGGTGGAGGCTAGCATTCACTGCCACTGAACAGAATTACAATGTGGTGTTAAGCCCAGGAGTGAGCACAGTTCAGAATCTCATGTGACTTTTTCTCTAAGCAAGCATTGCTTTTTTTCATGGAAAACTATTTCCCCCTTCCATTCTATTTCCAAATAACTGGATAGTATTAGTCTCTTAATTTCACTAACTCATACTTTAACAATTAAAGGCTTGTTATAAACAATTTGCTTCCTCAGAGTAACATGCACATACTGGATTTGTTAGTCATGTGTAGTTTACTACTAACAAGTAGAAAGCTGTTCTCCTCAGGACAGGCAGTAACTGCCCCTTTGATGGGCATCTCTTTCTTGCTCCTCTGAAGGCATCAAGAAAACACTGAAAAGGAAGTATCTTGGCTAGAGGGGTATGTCTAACCAAAAGAAGTCTGGATTGGGGGTTGATGGTAAAACTTAGATTTATAGTTACTTTAAACAATTATAAAATCTTCAAATTATAAAAAGGAAAAATAATACACTAGCACTACTCATATATCTCAATTAAAAACTATAGTTCTCTTTTTAGAGAGTTCGTAAAGACAATTTTTTTATTTTTTAAATTTTAATATAATTAATATATTATTTTCCTCTTTAACAGATTAAGTGATACTATATAAATATATCACTTTTCCCTAGGTACCCTTTTATTCTCTTTCAAAACCATGGTCTCTCTGTTTCACTAACTGCTTTTACATACAGATAGACAGACAGACAGACATAGTCTTACATGTATAAATATATTCTGTTCAGATATTCAGCCTGCATGTTACTTGAATTTGTTTAAAATTTTGAATGTTTAAAAAAATAAAATTACTGAATCTGATTCTTAGACTCTCATTGTGTTCTTGTTCTTAGTGCTGGGGGCTAAGTGTGAGTTTCTTTACATTTTAATTTCATCTCCGGGATGACTTTTTTTTAATCAGAGAATGAAAACTGAAAGAGCCTTTTACTCACACAGAGAATGGGTAATTAACAGCCTACAAATGCAGAGTGTTGGCAAAAGGGCAGGTAAAGGGGAATGCATGTAACACTTACGCTTTACAGAGAAGCCTAGGGTAGTGAAATAACTGTAGAGAACGATTCTGAGAACAAATGAAGATCCTCTTACTCTGTGGTTTAGAAACTGTCAGTCCAGGTATACCTGATCATGAACAAGTGTCCATATGGGAGCTGTAAATGAGTCATGCTAACAAATGCAATAGCTAACATTTTTACAGAACCACTTGCATTATTCTAAGTTTTCATATTAAAACTATTATCCTACTCTATAAAAAGTAGAGGAAGCCTACTCTTCTTAGTACATGATCAAATCAAGACACAGGGTTTATGCCTTGCCAAACATGCCTGGCTAGTAGTTGGAGAGTCCCAAACACAAGTGATGCAGTTCAAAAGTGGAAGTCTATCAGGGCAGGAAGAATGTACCGTCATAGCATGCTCACATAGAGCAGGACAACAGAAATATGAAGCAGACCACGAAAGACCTGCATAAAACGAACTGTAAGTATTTGAATACATGGAATAGCATTGAATAAAATTTAAAAAAAAATAAAAATAAGATACTAAAGTGGCCTTGATTGCCTGACTGGTTACTTGCAGCTAGAATAATTAAACCAATCCTAGGCTATATGAACAAAGATAGAGAATCAAGATCAAGGAAAGAGGTCTCTTGGGTAGGGACTGATGAGACATAATACCAAGTGTCAACACTGTGAACTCAGACTATTGAGCTAGACTAGAATTTAGTGTGAGCACTATCGGAGGGAAGGGCTTGCAGCTTGAGTTCGTGTGATCACAAATAAAAGAATGAACCTGCTTGATTGTAAAAGGGAGATACAGACCATTGCTCTCCGTGGGCTTCCTATGCAATGTGTAGGCACACACTCCTGGAAGAGCTTACCTTTTTTACCTAGGATGACTACTGTCATACCAAATATAAGCAAGTAGGGATATCTCCCATGGGGCTAGAAAGATGGCTTAGCTATGAAGAAGCTAAATTGCTCTCATAGACTACCAGAGTTTGGCTGCCAGCACCCATAGGGTGCAGGTCACAATAGCCTACAATACCAGTTCTGGGAAATGCAGCACACTCCTGGCCTTTAGAAGTATCTGCATTCACACACACACACACACACACACACACACACACACACTTAATAATAAAATAAATCTATCTACCAACTCATCCCTATCTATTTCTTTATGTCTGTATCTATATATATATATATAGATATAGATATCACACAAATAGCATTATGGCCCCACTTGGCTTTATTATACTAGATATGGCTCTCGAGTACATAGATGGCTACCAACACCAAATTGAAATCATAACTTCTTATTAAAGAACAGTGAAAGTTAAAAATCTTTACTTAACTCAAAAGATTATTAAATGATAAAAAATGAAAATGGACACTACTGTCCTCCATTAGAAGTGTAATATCAAAGCACTAGTCTCTAGTAATGAAGTAGACCATCCACAGGAAAGGTACACCACTAAAGCGTGTATACTCTAACACCAATTTTAAGAAGAAAATCTACCTTAGGGATATCCCAGTATAAAAACAAGTTGTATGAAGTAAGAGCTCTGAGTTGTCCTCCCCACGTGATGAAAAGGGACCACGGTGCTGACGCCATATACAGAGACCCTAGCCTTTACAGAGAAGCACTGCTTCCTATAAAAGGGCAGTTTTCTTTTAACTCTCTGTTGCAAAAAGACAGATCTGATGAGGACTGATGTTTGAAATATCAAGGTTAATGTAACACTGACACAAGGGGCTTAAAGCTAGTTTTCATGGAAACTTAATAAACTATCAAGTGTGGCCTGTACTAAATGTTAATTACTCTTAATCTTAACTGTTGAAAAATGCTTTAGGTTTAGGTGTGGCAACTCCATTTGAAAACTCGTTGGCACTCTAGTGTAGACCTTGCTATGATTTCTTTCCAACATTGGACACACCTTGCTCAAAAGGCAAATGACTCATGAGGCCACAATCCAAGATGTGATATTCAGCATTTAATTTGCTAATGATAGCCAAGATGTAGCCACGGCTACACCTCTGCTATGAGAACAACAGTGGCCCAAGGATTAGACACTAGATGGGCTTGGTGAGGAGAGCAAAGGGAGCGTGAAAGGAATGTCAAGTGAGGTAATGAGGAGAAAGACCACAGAGGGACCGAAGAGCATGTGCCAATGTCAATAAAGATTTCTCAATGTTTGTATCACTTAAACAAAATAAGCCAAGCATAGAAGGTGAAAATGACCAGGTGAAGAAGGCAGGAAACAAAGGCACAGATGTACTAAGCAACTCCACAAACCTGTACTAAACTGCTAACCAGCCAACAACTGACATACAATATCCATTACCAAGCAGCATACTCTTCTGCAGGAAATTAGACATACTGGTTTTGCTAAGGTCCAGGAGCATATTTATGCAAGTTTTAACAAAATAGTCCAGTTTTGCCAAGAATATGTTTTTTATACACTCTGACTTGTAAGAGGAGATTGCTATTTTCCATTTGCTGAAAGTGGACATTTTGATGCGAATTTATCTCAGCCTGTGTATCTATGCCCGATTGACACAAATTTAAAATGCTTTTTGCTATCTAAGAGTTTACGTGTAGTAATGAGCAAGAAGCCCTGGTAGTTTGAACAATGAAACTGTGTTGTTATAGAGTGTTAGGGTACCCAGATTTCACTTGAAGTTCAACTTCCTTTTTATAGGGAAAGAAGAATGCCACCCAGTCTCGCAGGCTAACATGGACAAAACCTTATGCACATTGAGGTTTGAGAATGCAGTGACTTCCACGTATAAATATCCACACAGAACTCCAGTGAGAGGAATGTTGCAGGAAATATTAAAAAACAATCGTCAAGTTTCCTGCACTCTAACCAGCTACTCTCTGCCTACCAACTCTCCTACGGGGCTGGAGCTCCCAAGTTCCCTTCACAGTCACACCAGCCCCACTCTATGACCATCCACCCTGAGATTAGCCACTGCCATACACCCAACAACCCAGTAGAGACAAAGCTCTAGAAGCTTATAATTAACAAGTCAGATTTATAAATCAATAAATTCTCAATTCACAAGATGTCCACACAATAATTTCAGGACCAGTTGATAACAGTACAAGCTGCCCACCTAGATTAGACAAGTTATCCCAATTATTCTATCCTTTATGATATCACATCTACTTGTGGCTATTTAAAGCCACGGTGGTTCAAGATATTCTTCATGTCCATCCTCCATCTTGCCTCCCCCCCTCTGCAACTCTTAGCTCTACCTCCCTTTTCCCTGTCCAATCACAGGCCTCCTGCTGCACTAATATTTTAATGTAATTGGACAAGGAAAATACTGCCACACAGGAAAGCATACAACATGAGAGATTTAAGAACTCTGATTAGCTTTATTTGTTTTATACTTTCCCTCAGATGTGAACATGTCTAGTTCATCTCTGTGTCTAAGGTCAGCCTGTGTTGATATGTGTGTGTGTGTGTGTGTGTGTGTGTGTGTGTGTGTGTGTGTGTGTATGTGTATGCATGTTTTAAACATCAAGAAATGGAGTTGAGGAGATGGCTTGTGAATATGAGCACATGCTGTCCAAAGGGAATGGACCTGAATTCAAATCTCTAACCCCCATGTAAAGCCAAGGAAGATTGTAAGTGGCTGTAACTTCAGTGTCAGTAGGGTGGAGACAGAGATCGTATGAGCTCACTGGCCATCCAGTCTATCTAAAAAAGCAGGCTTTAGATGTAATGAAAGTTCGTGTCTTCAAATATACTGTGGAAAGTGACACAGGAAGACATCTCTTGTCCTTCCTTGTCTATTACATGAGCAATCATGGCTATGTGGTTCTACATACACACAATGCATACACATGGCATGTATATATGACATGTATGCATATATGTATACATATAGATACATATATGATATATATATATAATATATACATGAGAAAACAGGTTTGGATTAGGAACAATGAAATATTGATTTCTTTAAGCTCTTATACATACATCATTCTTTGGATAATGCAACTAAAGGAAATACATTGGCTGGTTAATGTTATATATTTACACTAGTCTTTACATGAGCATGATAGAGAAAGCATAGCATGAATTTGGGCTGAATATTGAAACTCTATGTCTGACTTGAGTCTTTATGGTTACAGTAGCAAATCAGTTATTCCCTAGAATCTCACTCAAATTCTATTTCTCATATAACATTGATGTTATATGAAAAACATTAAAAATAAACAATATAATTGAATTAGTTAATTCTTTCACAAATATGTATCCTTACTGTGGTAGGAATGGTTATATAGCCATGAAGAAAATCACCTCAGTCCATGCCCCAATAAACTGTGTATAACTAAATTGTTGAATGCAGTAGAAGACAAGGAAAAAGACCCTAGAAAACATGGTGTGTTGAGGAGATGAGAAGATTTAGTAGAACACAGTAGGAAGGCTATATGTAAGGAAGCACTGAACAATTGAGAGGATAAGAGGTGAATGCATTACAAAAGCAAGTGCTTAGGCAAGGGTACTTCAGTAACAAAGATAGGGAAACTTCAGGAAACCAAGGTAAGAACAGTATGACCATGCCTTTGCCCGGGAGGAAGTGGATGTAAACTAGCCAGGACAAGTGGATCTTGCCATTCTCAGTCTTACCAGAGATACTAGCATGTTCAATTGAATGTAAAACATGGTGAGAAGCTATGTAGTATTAAACAGTAGAACATTATTTAGCCATTAAGAAAAACAAAATTATGGAATTCACCAGTAAATAGATAGAGTGGGAAACAATCATTCTGAATGAGCTAACAAGATCTAGAAAGACAAACATCACATATTTTCTCTCATTTGTGGATGCTAGCTGTGAATTTCCAAATACTATGTGGCCATGTCAGGGGTTAGGAAAGCTTTCCAAGGAGGGAAGATAGAACACAGTGTCATAAAGAGCTAAGAGAAATAATAAGAAGGAAGGTTTAACTGGGTTGGGGTGGGAAGGGTAGAGTAAAGGAATAAATACAGAAAGGAAGAAATAGTGCAAAAGACCTTGCCAAAAATATCATATGGAACCCTACTACAGTAGAAACTTTCATACACCCCCCCCACACACACACACGGGAGGAGGGGAATATGAGCATTAAAATGGAGTTGGTCTACATTGAGGGGAACATGCCCCTACTAGGTACTACAGTCACAGAACACGAGGAAACCAAGCTGGTATTCACCTGGTAACTGTACTGCTACTGGTGAGCTTTCACAATGCTAGAAAGTGCCATATGTACCTCCAGAGGGAAAAAGTAATCAAACATTTTACCAGTTATGAACCCCATGAGCTAAAATAATGACTGACCTAGCAACATATGGCCACTTATGTAGGAGTGGCACAACTATCATAGAAGCAACCAACCATTCTCTAATTGGATTTAAGTCACAAAATGAAACTCAAACCTAACACCATTGTGGGGCCACAAACCTATAGCTAGACAAATCACAGGCTCCAGTGGAGAAGGTACTGCTACTTTTATAAGTCAATTTAATACTGACTTCTAATGACTTATCACTCGATCCATAAATTATATATCTTTCAACTCTTATCTTCTGTTTGAGTGGATGATAATGGACACAGAGATCCACGACCTACTAAGCTGTAGAGAATAGAGACTAGAGAATGTTCAGCCCCACAGGAAACATCTGCACTTACAACCCCTCTCCCCAAGTCATGAGAAACAGAAAGCAGAATGTGTAAAAGCCAGGAGCAGTTAGTGACTTATGGACAAAGAATGTCCTATGGACACAACAGGCTGTACATATGAGCTCACAGACACTGTCACAGCATGTCCAAGACCTGTGCAAGCTTAAGTCAGGCCAAATCCCAGCATTGCAATATGAATTAGACATATTCTCTCACTCCCTGCAAAGAAGCTATTGTTAATGGATAGGCTGAGTATACACAGAGAGAGGAATCAATAATGTCTAAGATGTTCTGTGAATGATGGCAAGAATTACTGAGAGATGAGAGGGAGACTGCAGGGGTGTGAGCTTCAATAGAGCATCAAACACAATGTTAGGACACATTATTGAGACAACTGTCATACAGCAGAGAGCAGGAACACACACAGGGGAGGAGCTCAAAGAGGGAAATTTCAATAAAGCTACAGATTTGCAAGTTGTGAAGCACAGAAAACTAGTTAAAGCTTAAAGCTGTGGTAAATGATAAGATCATCTATGGAGAGAGTGTGGCGTAATGTTTCTACAAACAGAAATTCCTGAGGAGATTCTGATTCAATAGGTTTTTGATGGTGACTTTGTAAATGCATTTATTTTATTGAACTCTCAAAGTAAGACTTATCCCACTGGCATTCCCCTACACTGGGGCACAGAACCTTCACAGGGCCAAGGACCTCTCCTCCAATTGATGATTGACTTTGCAATCCTCTACTATACACATGCTGCCAGAACAATCAGTCCCACCATGTATACTCCTTGGTTGGTGGTTGAGTCCCTGGGAGCTCTGAGGGTACTAGTTAGTTCATATTGTTGTTCATCCTAAGAGGCTGCCAACCCTTCAGCTCCTTTGGTCCTTTCTCTAACTCCTTCATTGGGGACCCTGTGCTCAGTTCAATAAGTGGGAGAGGGTGGAGTGGCAAGCATGGGGTTGGGGGGAGGCAAGAGGGGTTTGTTTTTGTTGTTTTTGTCTGTTTGTTTTTTGGAAGGGAAACTGGGAAAGGAGAAATCATATGACATGGAAATAAAGAAAATATCTAATAAAAAAAAAAGATTTATCCCAATAACCATTAGCTAATTCCTGGAATGGAGGAAAAAAAAAAAACCAAGTGAGTTAAAAGTTGTAGCCATTGATTGTTAGCCAGAAAACAAGTTTGCAAAGCTGAAGTTAGATACCAACCTAGAGAGAATAATCTATGCACTCTGTTACATACAAGAGGAAAAATAAAAAGTGTCTGACAACTAGGTATTACTAGTAAAATTCTAGTTTGTGTCTGCTTGGAGCAACATCTTATAAAACAGAGCCAAAGAGCACCACTCTAGACAGGAGCAGTGCACGTGCTTATGGTTGTTTAATTTTGAGCCTTGTCATTATGAGTGGAAGTATGTACTGTCTGCTATAGCATTGTTTGTTCCTCCTAAGTGCAATGACTTACACTGCTCTACAAAACCTTGAGAGGGTATCATGAGATGGGTTTCATCTGTGTTGCATTCATTGGGAGCTGGATCAACCCACTTCAAGGCTATTGTGCATACGGAAGGAGGAGCCCACTCCCCTTTCTCCTTTGTGTTGTATACAGAGAGCTTCAGTACCCCAGTACTTACTAGCTCTTAAGCCATGAGGCTAAGACAATAATGACATTATGAGGCAGAGTCATTTCACTCTTCAACCTTACATTCTGCCACCGAATCTTTTCTGCAGGTCTCCAAACTATTGTTAACTGCCTAACATGCCATCATTCAGTGTCATCATGAATAAGAACTCAAGTTCAATCTCCTCTCCAAGCTCCTCATGCTTCACCCAGGCTTGTGTAATAGCTGATACACAAAAGCATTACATGAAGATGGCTTACCACTTCCCACAGATAGAGGTTTTTTTTTTTTTTTTTTTTTTTTTTTTTTTGGTTTTTCAAGACAGGGTTTCTCTGTATAGCCCTGGCTGTCCTGGAACTCACTCTGTAGACCAGGCTGGCCTTGAACTCAGAAATCTGCCTGCCTCTGCCTCTCAAGTGCTGGGATTATTTTAACAAAGACTTCTGCAGTGCGAAACTTAATTTGAAGGAGGTAGTCTATCATTAAAATGCCCTTACATCTCTGTGGAAAAGATCTAGCAAGGATGGAGAAGATGATATTTATAATCCTGAATCACCACCATGCAGATTTCTATCTGCTTCACCTGTAAAATCTGATACAGCAGCTTAATAAGTCTGCCTTAATCACCTGGGAGCATGCAAACTTCAAAAAAGACTGCCAAGAGATTGTAAACTGCTGCAGAAAGCTGATTCGTTATTACATAATAGCTGAAAGAAGTCTTGAACAAGTACATCCATGAGCTTCCCTTGTGAAAAGTCTATACAGAGCCAAATGTTTTCTTCATCAAATACAGCTAGAGGTAGTCCCTGCATAAGGGGGCTACAAATCAAAGGTACCTAGGTACAAAGCAATTAACATAAATATCTGGAGGAGTCAGACATAAAAGAACACTGGGCCATGGCAAGTATTCAGCTTCATTTTTTGAGAAATCCTGTGATTATTACACGTAACACCTCTGTGAGCCAAACTCAACACACAGGGCAGGAATAAATTGATCAAATCACTTTGCAGCAGAAATTACCACAGGCAAAGGAGCACTGGTTACCAAGGAAATAAAGGAAATATTAATTAAAATGTTCAGCTGTTCCAAATGTCCCCAAAGTGAGTGGTGGACAGGATCTTGGAGTTGCGGTGCTCAAAGCAGGACAGGCCTAGGCAGATGGAGAGAACAGGTCACCTTGAACACCAGGTTAATTTGCTGTGTGCTCTGAGCTTGGGAACAAAACAAAACTACCACACAAGGTCTACATTTTTGAGACATCTCCAAATGACAGTTATTTTGTGGTGATGGGGCATTTCATTGTTACAGGCACATGATTGGCATCACTAGCACCACAGCTTTTTAACATTTCACTCAAAGCAGTACTGTAATTGTGTATGAAAGACAAGAGGAGTCCTGGACCATTGAATGACCTAGCTGAAAGTAAATTTATTTTTTCTGACACAGGATTTTTCTGTGTGGCCCTGGTTGTCCTGGCACTCACAGAGATCCTCCCTTCTATCTCTGCCACCTAAGTACAGGAATTAAAGCCATGCGCCATCACCACCTGGCTTTGAAAGTAACATCTTCAATGGAAGGATGTTCATGGTAAGATGATTTATTAGTTCTGTTTCCCATCCTCTTTAGAAAGATCAAAGCCATTCATTTTCCAGATATGACATGCTAACACAAGGAACCTCCAACTGGGCACAGAGGCAGCTCCACCGACCAGAACACCAGCACTCTTTCAATGTCTAAATGGGAATTATCAGAGTCTATAATGAAATGTGTAAAGGCATGTGTACAGTGGCAAAGCCAACTTAGAAATTATCTGAATGAGGCTGTCTTTACACCAGGAAACTGGGCAAGTTAGTCATGTCCATCTCTGTGAAGTTCTTATAAAACCACTGTCCCTTGTTTTCAACAGGATACTCAATAACACTTATTTCCTTTCTCATTCAAAGAAAATGAGAGAGAGACAGAGAGACAGACAGATAGACAGAGACAGACAGAGAGAAAGAGCAAGGACAACTCAAAAAGCTTTCTTGAAAACGTTTCATAATGGAGTAAAACCGTTAAAATATACTAGGTAGAAAAATATCAGATTAGACCTCAAGGTCTATAAATAGTGGACTGATAGATTGAGAATATAATAATCTAAATGACATTCCTTAGACTTGTGAGGTGCTTTCCTAAACACACAAACTTCCTTCTCCTTTTCCTTGTCTTAGTCCTTAGTGTAAACCTTGTCCACATTCCGTGGTGGTTTGAATAGGTATGCCCCTCCCCGCCCCCCGCGGACAAATGTGTTTGAATGCTTGGCTCATTCGGAGTGGCACTATTAGGAGGTTGGCCTTGTTGGAGGTGGTGTGATATTGTTACTGTCACTGTGCAAGTGGGCTCTGAGGTCTCATATATGCTCAAGTAACACCCAGTGTAGAACTCTCGCCTCCTCCAGCACCATGCCTGCCTGCATGCTGCCATGCTTCCTGACATGAGATTGGATTAAATCATTGAAACTGTATGTCAGCCCAAACAAAATGTTTTCCTTTAGAAGGTCATAGTATGGTCATGGTACCTCTACATAGCAACGGAAAACCATAACTAAAACACTTTTAAATGTGTAAAAAAAAAAAAAAAAGCTGTTGACTCTTAGTTTAGGCTTCTCTCCTCTACTTTCAAACCTTTAATCACTCCATGATTACTTGTTTTTCAACATCTCCATCCATACCTTGGATAAATTCTAAACACTATAAAACCCTCACTCACTTTCCATCTTTCACTGCAATCAATACTCTCTTAAAGTATTCAGTGGAAAAACACAAGATTAAGAGAAAGAAAAGAAGGTTTGCGATCAGGCAAAGCTATTAAATGGTAGCACAGTTAATGAGTACTCAACTCAGAGTATTAACAGCTTGATAATTAGAACCTTTAATCAAAAATGTCAACTTAGCAGGGACATAATTTCCAGCAACACTGGATACAGGTGGACTTCATTGTCCCTTTTTGATCCTTTCCTTTTAATTTGATTAAATCAGAAATAACAGCCAGTGTAAGCCTTCCTGGAACTCATCATTTAACTTCCCTCCAAAAATTGTACAGGTAGGATCCAGCTGCTTCTGGCATAAGGTAGAGTGCAAGACATACAGAATATTCCGTCAATTAGCAGCAAACATCACATAATGATGCTTTTAATCGTAATATTCAGGTCACACATATAGATAGATAGATTAGATAGATAGATAGATAGATAGATAGATAGATAGATAGATATAGATATAGATATATAGATATATAGTGCAGCTGAAAGTATTATCAAGCTGTGAATATAAGGTTGTAGAATTGGTAGGATGGGCTATTTCCTTAGAAGCAGAGGGTACAGAGTGCTTGAACATAGAGCAGTCACTGGTCAGGGTCAGACTGAATAGGAAAGGGATCTCTAAGATCAGCCAGTACCCCCAGAGCTACCAGGGACTAAATCACCAAGCAAAGAATACACATGGAGGGACCCATTTCTCCAGCCACATATGTAGCAGAGGATGGCCAAGTCGGTCATCAATGGGAGGAGAGGCCCTTGGTCCTGTGAAGGTTCTATGCCCCAGTGTAGGGGAATGCCAGGACAGGGAAGCAGGAGTAGGTGGATTGGTGAGCAGGAGGAGGGAGGATAGGATAAGGGGTTTTTGGAGTGGAAACCAGGAAAGGGGATAACATTTGAAATGTAAATAAGAAAATATCTAATAAAAAAAATTAGCCAGTATTGACTTGTCAGAAAGACAAGAGGCTAATGGAAAATGGGCAACTTGAGATGAGTCTATTTTCTTAGCACATTAATGCAATTCTCAGGAGAAGGAGACACACTGAGGCGGTGGCTGACATGAACAAAGTGTTAGGTTAGCAGTTCTATAGTGATCACAAAGTAGAGCTGAGATGTGACTCCACAGTGGACCATGTGGTGGTCACTTCTCTGAGTGAACCTTTCAAAGCTTAGAAGATACAGCCTTGACTTGAAACTCAAGCTTCCCCAGCCTTCCTGGGAGACTAGGATTCTGCTTCCACACTCTCCCCCAGTGATCCCAGCCAAAAAGGATGCTGCCAGTCAGTGTTCCGCTCTCCGGTGTACTTAATATTCCCTGAACTTTATAAGTCCCAAAGATATCACTGATGACATTTCGGAACTCAAGGGGCTTAAACATCATCTTAAAATAATTTACTCTAATTGAATTAAAATTTAAAATTACATAAATGCTATTGACCCTTTGGGAAAATCAAAGATAAAATACAAACAATAACAAACAGCATAATGAAGAAGAAAATTGAAAATATAAAAGCCTGGAAGGAAATGGGGGGGAAAGTTGTTCTTTCTCTGATGAAAAGAAACCATTCCCCTAAAATAGCTTTAACTTACTCATTTACAGTAAAAAGCAATTAAACCTAACCTAATAAAATAGCTTGGATTTTGTTCCTATGGTAAATGTTATTTGTTCTTGTATGTTTTAAAATATTTTTGAAGTTATTGTGTAATTACATCATTACCCCTTTTTCCTGTCTCCTCTCTAGCCCTTCCCATGTACCCCCTTGGCCTCGTTCAAACTCACGGCCTCTTTTGCTTTAAGAGTTGTTACATATGTGTGTGTGTGTGTGTTCTTAAGTACATAACTACAACTTCCTCAGTCTGTTTCACGCTCCTCGTATGTATGCTTTTAGGACTGACCACTTGCTTTTGCATAACCAGCTGGTGAGCTCCTTTCTACAGAAGACTGCTTCTCCCACTCTGCATTCCTTGGTTGCTGATAATTCTGTCTGAAGGTGAGACCTCCTGGGCTTGTTCTTTTCTTTTTATATTTTTAGAACTTACAATGCTCCTTGCTTCCCCGCATTTCCTTTGTTTCGTTTGTTTGTTTGTTTGTTTGTTTGTTTGTTTTTCGAGACAGGGTTTCTCTGTGTAGCCCTGGCTGTCCTGGAACTCACTCTGTAGACCAGGTTGGCCTCAAACTCAGAAATCTACCTGCCTCTGCCTCCCAAGTGCTGGGATTAAAGGCATGGGCCACAAATCATACAGATGGATTGCTCTAAAATATAAATGATGAGTGGATTCATCTGCAAGCCCTTTTTTTCCCATGGGTATCTTAAAACTACTTGTGGAATGATGACGTCGAGTGGGTATCTTTTTTTTTTTTTTATTAGTCCTTTGCTACATACGCAGCTGGAGCCAGGAGTCCCATCATGTGTACTCTTTGGTTGGTGGTTGAGTCCCTGGGAGATCTGAGGGCACTGGTTAGTTCTTATTGTTGTTCCTCCTCAGGGGTGGGAATCCACTCTTGAGAGAGAGCCTTAGAAGTGAGGCTGAGTTTTCAGCCAGCTGTGCTGCTGGGCGGTCCTATCACTTCCTTCTGCACGCAAGCAAGAAGCAAACAAAAGCCATGGTCCATACACTGCTGAGTCTGTGACCTTATTTCCTCAACCCCTTTCCCACGCTAGTCTCCACTTAGCAGCTAGTCTCCCTTAGGCTTATCCCAGGGAAAGAATTACTCACAGGTAGACGCTCAAAGGTTTCTCCTCTCCTGTGTTCCAGTCTATCAACAGGATGAGATTTAACACACAAATATTGGCAGTCTTTACCCTCAAGGAAACTATAATCCACTAGCTGGGAAATTGACTAAGTATGTAGCCAGTAAGGCAACTCCGGCTCCCTCCGCAGTCCTTCCCACATACCCTCTGGATGCTTCGGCTCCCAGGAGTCTCCCCCAGTGCTCCTTCGATCAGTGTGTCCTTGAGGACACCATCCGACATTGTAATTAGGCCGGAGTTAGTTTGTCTAATCTCACAAGCAATTGATAGAATGACCGTGGACACTGAGGTAATTTTTGGTTAGTCTGTTTGCTTACTCTCACATGAGACTTACAAATGATGCGGATTATGGAGGTCATTATGGAGACTTTTCTCACTGACCTTCAAAGACCTGAGTAAATGATGCTGCTCACAAGGGGATTCTAATTAACATTTGGGATTGTGCGCTTGGTATCTCTCTGGGGGAGTCATGAATTTATTTATTTTTTATGAGAAACAAAACAAAAACAGAGTTCCAAGTGCTTATTTTAGTCTTTTAATTCCAAGTTAAACTAAGTAGTAAACAATCTTTTCTTAAGTTGTTTCCTCCCTCACGGCCACCACTGACGCAAGCATCGCAGACATTGGCCTGGAGGGAGGCCTCCAAGGATTACGCAGCATGCATTAGACGCAACTTGGCAGCTGCTTGTAAACTCCAAACTGAGTAAATCAAATATCAGCAGTCATTGTGGAGTTGAATTACTTCCTCTCTCCCAGTTTCTCACAAAACTGTTTGCACCCAGCTTCCCCTCTCAAAACAGCAGCGGGCTGTGGCGGAAGTCTATTCTCTCTACTTTGCTTCTGTTCAGCACAACTGCTTATATTATTTTCTCAAGCCTATTAATAACTTAGAAAAAGAAGAGGTACTCATGGCAAAACGTAAACAGCACAAGCATCTTCCTGTGTTGTTTCACCATACATTTTGGACTATAAATTCTGTCTTTAACTCAAGAATATGAATCCGACAGTGTGTTTACAAAGAGTAGTCCCACTGAAAACATACACAGGATACCTTTTCCACAATTAAGCAATTGTTATTTTTGCTTTGTAATAGTATTGTATTTCTTCCTGAATTTTACCACTAAGACTTATATAATAAAGAATATATAAAAGTGATTTTTAATGATTATTTTGTGGAAAGTTAAATATTACAACACATAAAAGTTGTACTGATTAAGCCTTTGTGGATTATTCTAATTTTCATTTTTTATATTTGCATGAAGGCCATATTTTCACATTATTTTTCCTTTCCTCCAATCCCTCTCATTTCCTCTCCATGTTCTCTTCCACATTTATGGCCTCTTTTTTATTAATAATTCTTACTAACATATATATATATACATATATATATATGTATATATATATAGGGTCCTTAGTACATGATTTTAGTAGAATGAATTTGAAGTAGCATTTAAAAATACTTACCTTATATCTTTTTCCTATCTTTCACTGGAAGTAATAACACAGTTTTTTTTTAGATTGTTATAAGACATTAATACTTTTAAAGACAAGTATATCTCAGTGTATAATAAATGACTTAATTTCTAACAGATACTAATTCAATACAACAATAAATGGCCAAAAATTAGAAAAAAAAAATCTGTGATCCTACCACACCTGACAGAAAACATAATTCTAAACCTTCCATGGGAAATAGTGTAGTAGGGCACACTTTGGCCTTTTTTTCGATCAATTAACACATTTCTAAAAGAAGTGCTTGTCAGACATAAATACATATCTGTGGGGTCCAAACTCTCATCCAAGAATACCTGTAAGGACTTCTTATTTTTTGTTACTTTCCCCTAAATCAATTCTCCCTAGATATGGAGACTAATCTGCACCACTTCCAAGGCTGCACCAGACGGCGATTTCCTCCCTTAGCAACTCTTACCAGTTGCTTAACCACCAATGAATCGGTGCAAATTAAACAGAACATAATCCAGGTTAAAGAAATCCCTTTGCATCATTGATCCTACCAGACACACCCCATACCTCCGCCTTTACTAATGTCTGCATTTTAACTATAGATTCTACCTGATGAAAATATCTCAACGTTCAATATAACTCAAGCATTCTCATCTTTATCAAAATCCTTTGACCCAACTCCTCATCCAGGGTAAAATAAGTAAGTCCATGTTAATTACTTCTACTATGCACTCCGAAGACTCCCAAGCTTACACTACTCTAGAGAGTTCATCTGCTCACTTTTTCCACCTTCCTCACAAACTGGAGGATCCCAATTATGTCCTATGTATTTTCCTCTGTAGTCCCTAGCATATCACCTAACACATGGCAAAATATGGTAAATGACTGGATAATAGGAACAGTGAATAAGTGTTGTGCGAGGCAACTCTAAAATGTTCTTGCATAGCTAGCTCACAGAAGGCTTTTAGCCTTTACGTTGCATATAAAGCAAATGGGATCTTTCTGCCCTGATTCAAACTCAACAAAGAACAGAGTAGGACTTGTTTGCTTTTGCCTAACTTTTTATATTCTCATGAGTCTTTCAATCATGAATCCTGGGAAAGATTTCAAAAGTGTAATTCCAAATCCTTAGAGTCAAAGATTCCCCAAGGGTTTTTTGTTTTTTTTTTTATACGACAGAAGGACATTTTTGTTGGAGTCTCGTGAGTATCTGGTGGGTTTGAGGGTAGTAACCACCCAAGTCAGAATGCCAATCATGGGCTAGTCTAAGTCCTTCTAGTGAGCCCCTCAGATTCCTGTAGCTCTGGAACTTTCTCTTCGGAAGGAAAATTCTATGCTACTGGTGCCTATACACCAGGACCCATGGAATAGTCCTTGTTGCCCTTCTAAAATCAATATTTACTGGTCACTTCCCTAGGCAAATTCAAAGTTGCAAAGGAACTCAACACTTCCAGTTTCATGCTTCCAAGGAATAAAATTTTACTCCTTCAATGAGCATATTTGAAATTTTTAAATATTTTCAGGTAGGCAGTAGAAAGTTATGATTGTTATATAGCATTAACTCAGTTGTCATAAAGAATGCTTTCAGCTACTCGTCGGTTAAAAGAAAGTGATATTAGATACAATAAATGAAGAATCTCATCAATATAAATATGACATCAACATAACAGTTCCTCATGATGTCTATACATATGACAGTATGTTTAGGTATTTAATCTCAGCCTTATTCTAACATACTATTAATTCTAAAAAGACTTACATCTTTACTTCAATGGCCTATATTAATTACTTTGGCATGACAGACATTTGCTAGTATTATATATACATATTTAATATTCATCATGAATATCTACATTTAACACACAATTTTTATTGCTATAGATTATAGAAAGATATTAAGAGAATATCTTTCTTCGTATGCTGTTCAGGTTGTTCTGTCATCTCATACTTTGGCCACCAATAAGAAATTGTTCAAGTGGCCTTAAGAACAAAATTTCTAGGTACAATTTATGTACTCAAGCTTCAGAAATATTAACATTTCCTATTTGATTCACCTGCTTTAGTGTCTACCTGACCATAAAAAGCTGATTAATGTAGCTAGGTTAGCTAGCTACCTTCCCCCCACTTCAGTTTTCCTTACTCATCATGGGCCTGTGTTTTAACCACCTGTCCTTGTGGGCTTGTGAATGGGGCAGAGCCTATAGCAGAGACTGTGAGACCAGCAGGGATGTTCTGGAGGTTTCCACTCAGAAGGTAAAATGTGTTTTAACATGAAAGGGAGTTACAGAGTACAATTAAGATTCACAATAGTCAGACAGATTATGAGATAAGTGGGCCTGAGTTTGGCATGTTAATTTTCTCTTGTCTTCTGATCTGGCAAAACTAATTTTGGATTAAGTACATTTAACTTAAAGATGCATAGTACAACCTTTTCATTAAAAGTATATCATAATACTGCATTTAAAAATAAGAATAAATCTTTTTAAAACTTGTAATTTGCCCTTTGAAGAAATTGAGAGCAGAGGAAGAACTACATTCTTGGAAAATGGTAATAGGCAAGTGTCAGATACCTGAAGAAGACTCTGAAGAACAAGCCTGTACCCAGCTTTAACCTCACTGCTTTTCTCATTTTTCTCACAAGTCAGTGTGAAAATTTACTCTGTGCCAGAAAGGTTTTGTTTTTGTTTTGTTTGTTTGGGTTTTTGTGGTCATTAGAAACACAGCAACAAAACAGATAATTGACTTTTGATCTAGTGGAGGTGATATTATAGGAGATGGAAAGTGGAATGGAGAAGGGGCACGGAATTCATTCAATACAGGAGCAGGAAAATCCATACCTTTATATGTAACGTGACTAGGGTTACCAGCAATGTAACTGTGGGTCAGGGGAAAGTTAGAAGTAGCTATTCAAGTCATGAATGAAGGATGTACCAATGAAATAAGAGAGCACAGGCCTTTCTGGGACTTAGCACAGATGGAACTGGGTGAAAATGAGACCCCCAAAGAGGCACCAACTAACCCTGATGAGGTTGGAAGCCATGTGTTCTTCTGCTATGTGCAGTAGGAGGCCCCAGAGAGTTCTGGTGGGATAATGATTGCAGTCAATTTTGTCTTTAATGGGACCCCTCTAGATGCTAGGAAGACAAAGGTCTACTGGATGGTACACATAAGAGCTAAGAAGGTGAACTAGTCACATATGAGGAACAGAGTGTAGATCTGTAGCACCCGTCTTAAAGCTCAAAGAATTTAAGCCTGGTGCTAGGGAGGCAGAGACAGGAGGAATCCTAGAGCTCTTCAGGCAACTAGCTTGGATGAATTGGTGTGCTCCAGATTCAGTCTCTCTCTCTCTCTCTCTCTCTCTCTCTCTCTCTCTCTCTCTCTCTCTCTCTCTCACACACACACACACACACACACACACACACACACACACACACACACAAGAGGAGGAGGAAGAGAAGAAATGGAGGGAGAAGGAGGGAAGACAGACATCAGAATGAAGCCACAGGGAGCAGTTTGGAGGCTGTCCTAACAGAAATGGGTTAGAGGAATCTAAAGAGTGAAGACTGGAAGAAACAGACAAGACTAGACTAAACTCTGTAAGGACAAAGAAAGTTCATTTAATTCTCAGAGATGGTTAAACTCTTCTGGTGTACACTTTTCAAGGAAATTCGTGCTTTAGAAAGGGTGACATGCTTGGGCTCAGCTCCACCACTCCCACCCCATCCCAACCCACCCCCCTGTCATTATTTACTTGCTTTCAGCCTTGACTAGAAGGGCAAGAGAACAAACAGAAGACTTGGGTGAGCTACCACACTTCTCCCTTTTCACGGAAACCCCTAAGATCATATGCATATGCTCTCACTCGCAGATGAAGTTTGGCACAAAAACCTTCTTGGTTGTTGACATGTAACCTACAAAATGTTTCAGTTTGGCAACCACATTCACGCTTAGAACCAAAACATGGTGCTCGAAACCAAGCTCCTCCCGCTCCTGGCACAACACAGAGTATATGTCCCTGGGAGATGGCATGCTTGGGCTCAGCCAGAGTAGCAGGCCTATAGGAAAGCCTGTTTTACTTTTATGACCTGTTATTTTGGTCTTTTACCTTTTGGCATTGAATGTGATATACAAAGGAGTAATCTCTTCCCTCAGGAGCTTAAAGTCCCACTAGGTAAACAGCTAACTTAACATGGCACTCTTCCTTGGTAGAGCATATAACTCAGGAGAGTTCAGCTCATAAAATGAGCCACCAGTGGAAAGGCTACTGGTTGGAAAGTGTCACAAAAGAGAGCCAGGTCCTATCAATTAAAAGAAAGGACTGGTTATGGGCATAATGCAACAAATGGCTGATTGTAAAAACCTGTAATTGTTCCAGGGAAATAGAAAGAAATCCTCTCCCAGGGTATTGTATCACACAGTATTATAAAGATCCATACTTAATTTGTGGAATTACACACATTAAGTGCCTTTCACAGTCTTCAACAACACTGAGTGCTTAAATACATCTTAGTATTTAAAAAAAAGTATGCCTATTTCAACTATCAAATGTGTATACACATATCCAAACCCACTTCACGTATTGGTACACAGATATATACATACTTTCATAGACATGACTATTGCACATATCCACTTTTTAAAGTTCAAACAATTCCACACAAGCAATAAAGACACAAACATGAAAAATACTCTGACTAGAAGGAAAATATCTCATTTAAAAAAGACAAATCACTGATAATGTCTAATTACCAACAACAGAGAACAACGAGAAAGCCTTGTGGCCAGTCCAACAAGGGTTGGGAACGAGCATGACAGACTGAACAGTTTAGGGAAGGAAAGAGGGGACACAGTTACAAAGCTGTCACAGTTCTCACAGCTGACTAAAGACAACATCTAAGTGTAGAGAAGCAGCGCTAGCTGTCCGAGACGACACACAGTGGTGCTGGGTATGGTTAAGGTGCAGGAGAGTCCCAGCATGCTGCAGGTGCGTGGTATAGCAGTCATTCCTGCTGCACACTGCCGTCAAACAGTCTGAGGTCCCATTTCATGGTTACCAAACAAGAGTCACCATCTAGCTTCCTAAAGGCAGACTTTCTCACTCTTGGCCAGTGGTTGTTTTTCAATTCAGGGATGTTACTCATGCGTCCTTCTAACTCCAAAACTAAGTCCTTTAAGGCTATCATTAAAGGTTTACAAAACATTTTTCTTGTCTTGTTAGACACATCAAAAGAAGTCTTCTAAAAGTCAAGGATAGTTTATGTTTCTGAGGCTGTAATAGAAGATTCCAAACTGGTATTTTCTGGTAAAGTCTGGATTTGCCTCACGAATTTTCCTAGGAACAAAAGCCATGTTGCAAGCATGATAATGCCACTATAGCCCCACTTAAAGCATTACTCACTCCTTCTGTTGCTTTGCTGCTTCAGCACTTGGGAAAGTTTGAATTTCCCAGTAGTGTGACCATGGAACTATTTTTATAACTTCACTGTCCACTTGTTTTCAATTTAGTGAGAACAGTCTCTTTGAGTTAAATTCTCAAAGCTCGTTCAGAAAAGGAAACTGGATTTTATTATTGAAACATTCTGAGAAAGACAGACTCGATGTAAAAGGGAAAAATGTATACTAATAATAAACACAAAGATAAATAAAGTGTGTGTATGTGTGTGTGTGTATGTGTGTGTCACACTTCTTTCTTGAAATTAGTATTTTCATCAATATTCAAATTGATGTCATTTTTTTTAACCTGAAGCATTATAATTTCCCCCAAACACACCTCACAATGTTTTTCTTACAAAATCTGTATAAACTGTTAATCAATAATAATAACAAAAATGATGTGGCACTATAGAAATGTGCTCTTGGTTTTGTCTTATGAGTCAGGGTCTCACTATACAGTCTAGGCTAAGTCTCCAACCAAAGAACTTCCTGCCTCTTCCTCAAGAATAATAAAACAAGACAGGCACCACAATGCCCACCACAGTCACAGAATTAGGAGCCAAGAAGCAGGGAGACCACTACAGCTTCAATCTTTCCCTAGCTATAATACTACCAGATATGGCACACAACTGAGGAGTGAGTGATTTATTGCAATATTTTTTAATCAAAGTGATCAAATTATATGAGTAAAACTGAGCAAAGAGAAAGTCACTAATCCCTATAACTCTTTCACAGAGTTCCAAACTGCTCATTTCTAGTTACTAAACCTTCCAATCTTTCCTATGGAAGTGTAAGGAAATGACTCATTCATGTCCACCTTGCATTATATGTCATTTCTTGTTTAGAAATTGCAGATGAGGTAGTATGGACCTGTCCCTTGCTGGCAGATGTAGGAGACAGTTTCCTTCAATAAGCTTCGCTTCTCCTCTGCTCCAGAGCTGACTCCCCCAGGCCCGGACACAGCCATATTTCTCCCGTTTGGTACGATAGCCATTTTGATCCCTTAGCAACCCATGCACTCTTTAACCTTGTCTAGTCCCCACG
>JADRCD010230080.1:0-21517 GCA_019843815.1 Montemys delectorum | reverse complement strand
CCCCCTCCATTTCCCCCTCCTCTCGCCTTCTCCCCGAGACAGTGTTTCTCTACTTAACTCTGGCTCTCCTGGAACTCACTCTGTAAAGTAGACTGGCCTTGAACTCACAGATCTACCTGCCTCTGCCTCCTGAGTGCTAGGATTAAGGCGTGCATCACCACTGCTCTGCTGCATTTTTAATTTTTTTATATTTAATTTTTTATATTTATATATTTGTTCATATGTATTTAACTTTTCATATTTAATTTAAATTTTTAGGAGCAATTTGGGTCCATGTGTGGGAATCTGCCTGCAGAGTCATGAGGAGTGGATCTGCTGTGTATCAGAGCATGTATATACCTGACAGTGACTAATTGTTCCCTAGAGGCATGCATCCATCTTCAATCTCACCAACACTGTAGACTTCCCAACAATTCCAGTCCCCAGAGCTCTCTGGTCTATGTCCCACATCTTAGACCCTCGGCTGCATTTAGGCCTACCTTGTTTTCTGGCCTAAGGGCCTCTTGTTTGGTTACCCTGAGGTTGACTTAGACTTGCTTCTGAGAGTTTGAGTCCTTACTTGTGTTATGCGCTCTGGGTCCTGGTACCCCGCTCCAGTCTTGGCTCTGGATTCTGGAGCCCAATTACCATGTGGTTTTGAGGCAGCCCAAGAGACTAGATAGCTCTTTCTCATGCCAACCCAGATGATGTGGACATTTTCCACTTACAGGAGAGATGGTGTGCTTCCTCCTTCCCACCTTGAGAATCCTTAGGAGAGCTTTAACAGCATTTCTTAAAACATTTTAGCATGTTAATACCATACCATCTGTGCTGGCCCAAGGCCAGGCCACATGAACTTCTGTGCATAGCTCCACCTCATTCAGCCTGGGGCCTCAGATACAAAAACTGATGACGGAGCCAGTCTGACCAGCTCAAGACAGCCTGGGAAGCCAGCTCCTCATGTGCTCTCCTTCCTGTAAGACACTCCCTTTTAGGTGGCAGCGGCACCAGGAGTGGCAGCCTGTGTGTGAAGCTCCAAGTTTCTGGGTTTTTCTTATCATGGTGATCATAGCAGGGTTATGGTTACCAACACAGACTAACCTGCCTTAGAATCATCACTTCGCCAGTTTCCAACTTTGGATCTCTGTTGCTGGTGACTCAACCTCCCTTAGCTGCTTATACCTTATTTGAACAGTGAGGACACAACTTAAATGGACGGGGTTATTAACACAAGAACATGCCTATAAGATGCTATCATTCTTTCTGGCATACATGACACAGAATTGCCTTGAGTAGTTAGGGGGATACAGTCGAAAACACCGGGCTTCAATTCTGATCCTGTCAACTCGCAGGATGTCATTTCAACCTCTCTGAGCCTCCCCTTTCCCTGCTTGCAAAATGGTTATAAGGGTTTCCCCTTGGTTCATTGAATTAAAATATAGAGTATAAAATATAGAGCATAAAATAGCTGTTCAGTAGACATTAATGTCTTTTTTAAAGATTGATTTATTTATTTTATGTATATGAGTACACTGTAGCTGTACAGATGGTTGTGAGCCATCATGTGGTTGCTGGGGATTGAATTCAGGACCTCTGCTCACTCCAGCCCAAAGATTTATTTATTATTATATCTAAGTACATTGTAGCTGTCTTCAGACACACTAGAAGAGGGCGTCTGATCTCATTATGGGTGGTTGCAAGCCACCATGTGGTTGCTGGGATCTGAACTCAGGACCTTCGGAAGAGCAGTCAGTTCTCTTACCCGCTGAGCCATCTTGCCAGCACCAGCTTTGTTATTATTATTATTATATTTACTTACTTACATATGAGTATAATTATATTAACATATATTTATATTTTGTTACTATAATTAACATAAACCATAATGTATGAATAAGATATTGTCGTTATTATTATTATTAGTAGTAGTATTAGTATTATTATTATTTTAGGCAGGCTTTTACCACATGACTTTGTCTGGCTTGGAACTTGCTATGTAGACTAGGCTGGCTCCAAACTCACAGACATCGGTGTGCCTCTGGCTCTCCTGTGCTAGATATGAAGGCAAGCACTGCTACGCTTGGTTTTACTTTTATTCCAGTATGTATGTATGTGTGTGTGTGGTGGTGTGTGGTGTGTGTGTGAGTGTGTGTGTGGTGTGTGTGTGTGTGTGTATGTGTGGTGTGTGTGTGTGTGAGTGTGTGGTATGTGTGAGTGTGTGTATGTGTGTGTGTGGTGTGTGTGTGTGTGTGTGTGTGTGTGAGTGTGTGTGTGAGTGTGTGGTGTGTGTGAGTGTGTGTGTGGTGTGTGTGTGGTGTGTGTGTGTGTGAGTGTGTGTGTGAGTGTGTGGTGTGTGCCTATGTGAAGATTTGTTCACATGCATGCAGGTGTCTGTGGGCCCAGAGGCTGGAGTTACAGATGGTTAGGAGCCACCCAGTGTGGGAGCTGCGAACAGAACTTGGGGCTTCTGCACAAGCAACAAATTCTTTTAACCAATGAGCCATCCTCCAGTCTCAAAAATATGAACAAAGATAAAGAGAAAACTCTCAGAGAGAGGGGTGGGGGGAACTCTCTCATGGTCACTCGTGGAACGTGGGCAGCCCAAGCCCAAGTGTGCTCCCTTCCAGGGCTTTAAACGTGCATTTTCTCGGGTGGCCATAATGACAGGGCCCCTGCAGTCCCGTGTTCTTTCTCTTTTCCTCAGTACTGTGCCATAAGCCTTTCCCTGTGCGGCTACATGCTATTTGTAATCGTAACTTTTTTACGGCTGCATTCCTTTCTTAATTGAGACCGTTGTGCATATGTCTCGTCCGGATTTCACATTGCCTCTGAGGCTTCAGAGAGTCAGAGTGCAAGCACCTCTATAGCTTCAGACTGGTGCAGGCGAATTGCTTGCTAAGAGGTGCTATCAGTTGGGGGGGGGGGCGCGTCTTAGCTTCAGCTGTGGCTGGACTGAGTGTAGTGTCCTCTGGGCTGCTTTATGAGCTAAGTCTCATCCTCATCCGAGGCAGAAAAGCAAAAAGAAATTAGGGAAGCGCAGCAGATTTGGATCATGCAGAATCATGCAGCCAGAAAAAGATTGAGGCTGATTGTGGGTTTCCCTGATTTCTACCCTCGGCAATTGGACTATAAAGATGGATCCTATAATTTATTAACAACAATTACCAGTGCTGGGGATGGGATACAGGCCTGTGAACTATATCCTGACTTTGAGCCATGCCCCAAATTCCTACAGTTTAGCTTATTATAATTTTGATATTTTGAACCTGGGGCCTCCTGCATGTTAAGCGATTACTTTGTCACTGACCTAGGTCCATAGCCCACTACCGGCTTCTAAAAGTTTTTTTTTTTAAAAAACTTAAAAGTTTTTATTTTATTGTTTGAGACAAAGTCTTGCTCCATAGTTCCGGCTAGCCTGGTGTCCTACGTTGGCTGAATTGTCACCTTGACATGGTCTAGAGTCACCTGGAAAAGTCTCAGTTGAGCAATCATCTTATCAGGTTGGTCTGTGGGCATGGCTGTGTGGGCATGACTGTGCGTTGGTTGACAAAAGGACCAGCCCACTATGGGTGGCACCATTCCCGAGGTAGGAAGTTCCAGGCTGTTTGAGAAAATCTAGCTAAGTATGAGCCTGGGAGCATACCATCAAACAGCCGTCCTCATGGTTTCTCTTTTGGGCTCCTGCTTTGACTTCCCTCCATGAAGGACTGGAAGGAAGGGAAGTATAAGCCAAATAGATCCTTTCCCCCTTAAGCTGCGTTTGGTCACAGTGTTTTATCACAGCAAGAGAGAGGAAAGAGACTAGGACGTCTGGTCAGTGCCACGTAACCTAGGCTATTCTGCTGACTCAGCTTCCTGAGGACTGCATGCCTGCACCGCTAGGCCTGGCTAAAAGGTTTTTTGTTTGTTGTTTCTGAGACAGGACCTCATATAGCCAAGGCTGGTTTTGAACTCTTTATTCCCTTGTCTCCACCTCTCAAGTGCTGGGATTATAAGTGTGTATCACTATACCCAACTAAATGTTGTTTTTTTCTGTTACTGTTTTTTTTGTTTTGGTTTTTTGAGACAGGGTTTCTCTGGATAGCACTGGCTGTCCTGGAACTCACTCTGTAGACCAGGCTGGCCTCAAACTCAGAGATCTGCCTGCCTCTGCCTTCAGAGTGCTGGGATTAAAGGCATGTGCCACCACTGCCTGGTGATTTCTGATTTCTGGTTTCCTTCCTTCCTTCCTTCCTTCCTTCCTTCCTTCCTTCCTTCCTTCCTTCCTTTCTTCTTGAGACAGGGTCTCATTCTGTTGCTTAGGCTGGCTTTGAACTTGCAATCTTCCTGCCTCAGATTCCTGAGTTTGAGGATTACAGGTATGCAAGATCAAGCTCAGGGTTTTTGCTTGTTTGTTTGTTTGTTTTTTGGTTTTTTTTTTTCTTATTTGAAAGATGCAATGTGAAATTGCTCTCAGTGAGGCTCATGCTGTTTCAAAAGCCCTCCAACAATGTATCCAATTCACTTTCTGTTGCCAAGAGTGGCTTACTGTCTTTTAAAAACGTCTCTCAGATGCCGCATCTGTAGATTTATTTTGTGCTCTAATCCAGGTTTAACCTAACCTTTAAAGCTAGGCGATGCTTCCCCTTTGCCATGCAAACTAAATCCATCTTCTCAAATTGAGACTTCAGCCTTATTCTGGAAGGACTCAAGAGTTCTGCTTTGGACATGTTCTTTTCTTTGTATACGCTCACAGCCAAGTTTGCATGAATCATGATAGAAGAAAAGCACTGCTATTTTTCCAAGGGCTCCAATGCTTCTCTACTGGATTATGGCTTGGAACAGATTCTCTGGGGCTGGGGAGGGGTGGGGCAGTGCAAGAGTCAGGATCCACTTATTGGGAGGTTGAAGTCATGGCAGTAATGCTGGAGAAGGGGCTTGTGGGCTGCATCAGCACAAGTGTTGCTTGGAAGAGTAGACGGTTTGGTTTGTCTGTTCTGCATTTCTTCTTGTGGAGACGGGGCGGGGGGGGGGGGGGGGGGGGGGGGCGTCTCTCTTCCTTGGCAGCAACTTAGACTCCTCTTTTCTATTGGGTGGATGCTTAACCCAAGAATGAGCCTTCCAGTCCTTCCTGGCTTTTGACATGTTAATGTCAAGTGTGAAGCTTGGTTCACCTGGGATGCTTAGACTTAAGCCTGCTGGTTCTCTCTTCCCTTCTCATGGGAAAAGCTGCCTTCAAAAGCCGGGGAGCATTGTACTAAAAAAGGCAGAGACACAAGGTGGGGTTGTGGGTATTCATGCTAGCTGTCTCAGCAACGGTCCAAATCAGACATCTTTTTCAGTTACAATGGAAAGCACCTGAAGGGATCAAGTGCTTATGTCTGAGAAGTGAGCACTGAGGGTTCTACAGAGGGGGAGCTAGAGTTGGCACTCAGAGAAAACACAATGGTTTAAAACATCTGAGATACTTGAGGTAATAGAATGGAGCAAGGCAAGGATCGGTTGCTGGGGGTATGAGAAAGGAGGCAGGAAATACAAAGCCAGGGGAGAAACAAAGACTACTCCGTGTTTCTGGGCACAAGGGATCTCTGACCAGGTTGGCAGCTGGTACAGTGAGGAAGGAATGGGTGCAAGGAGAATTGGAATGGAAGGCAATGGAAGAGCTGGTAGGCAGGGCGGCTGATTGGCTGGCTGTTAGTCTGGTCAGGCTGCCATACCAAAAGACTGGACACGCTGGAGAGATGGCTCAGTGGTTAAGAGCACTGACTGCTCTTCCGAAGGTCCTGAGTTCAAATCCCAGCAACCACATGGTGGCTCACAACCATGTGTAGTGAAATCTGATGCCCTCTTCTGTTGTGTCTGAAAACAGCTATACTTACATATAATAAATAATAAATAAATCTTTAAAAAGAAAAAGAAAAGAAAGAAAGGAAAACAAATATCTATCGAGCATCAGCCTACAAAAAAATTTGACTCTCAGGAAATGTTACTTCTGCGGGGCGGTGGTGGCGCACGCCTTTAGTCCCAGCACTTGGGAGGCAGAGGCAGGTGGATTTCTGAGTTCGAGGCCAGCCTGATCTACAAAGTGAGTTCCAGGACAGCCAGGGCTACACAGAGAAACCCTGTCTCGAAAAACCAAAAACCAAAAAAAAAAAAAAAAAAAAAAAAAAAAAAAGAAAAGAAAAGAAAAGAAAAGACAAGACTGGACAGGGTGCAGAATCCAGGTCCCACAGTCAAGGTGCAGTGTTGGTTCAGTGCTCAGGTGGCACCACATTGTGTCCTCACCTGGCTTCTCTGTAATGAAATCTCTGTGTCATGTCCTCCTCCTCCTCCTCCTCTTCTTCCTCTTCTTCTTCTATCTCTTCTTCCTCTTTCTCCTCTTCTCCCCTCCCCCATTTTTGTGTATGTGCATGTTTCCATGTGTGAGGACACATGTGTGGGTATATGTCCATGTGGGTGTATGCAGAAGTCCAAGATGGAGGTAGGAAATATCCTTAACTGTCCTTCCATTTTATTCATTGAGGCAAGAGGTCTCAGTCAAAACCAAGACTGGCCAATCTGGCTAGCCTTGCTTGCCAGCTTGCTCTGGGATCCCTGCCACTGCCTTCTGAGGTTGGGATTATTGGAGAGCTGCCATATGCCACCTACAACCCGCTGGGTTCTGGGGATGGGACTCTGGTTTTTATGCTTGGACATGGAGCACTTTAACCATCAAACCATCTACCCTGGTGTCTTCCTCTTCTTCTGGGACTAGGACCCATAGAAACCCCATAACCTCATTCGGCCTTAGTCACCTCCTTCCATGCTCTCTCTCCATATCCAGTCAGACTGGGAAGCAGAGTTTTGGCTTATGAGTTAGTGAGGCAAGTATACAGACCAAAGCATAACTCAAAGAGAAATAAATTTTGGTTGTAAAATGATTAATATGGGGGGGGGCATATGTCTCTTAAGCCTTAAAATATTTCCAGTCACAGGCACATGTAATTCCAAAAATTTTTTTTTCCTTTTTACTTATCTTTCAAGCATTTTTCCATACTGCAATGGGAAACTGCAATAGGAAAACTTTTTCTTTTTCTTTCTGCTGTTTTTATAACTGTCATTTGTAAAGGCTGCAGTGTGTTCCTGGTGCTCTTCTGGTATTACTGCTGGCCTTTAAATGGGCTATCTATTATTACTGTGTATGTGTGTCAATGGAGGGATGTGCATATTATATTTTGTGTGGAGGGTAGAAGGCAGCTTTCAGGGTCCCACAGAGCTCAGGTTGTCAGGCTTGTGTGGTGAGCACCGTCACCTGCTGAGCCATTGTGATGGCGCACTAACCTTTAACTAGTTTTCCTCTGCTAGCCAGCCAGCAGTGATCCTAGCCCTGCGTTCTTGTCACTGTTATGTCTGACTGCCATGGTCAACCTCACAACCCCAGCATTGGCCGCCAGGGCCTTCCTGGATGCTCTGTAAGTCCTCGTGAATCCTGGTTATCCAACCCAGAAAGAGAAGTGAGACTAAAGACTGCTTTTCAGGGCTCTCCTCCTTCACTGACACACACTGGAGGATGGCAACCTTGCTTCTTGGCCAGACATGGGAGGTTGTCACAATCCAATATTTCTTTTCTTCATTTAGAGAAAGCTCTATAGTTTTGGTAATCAAAGTTAGTAGGTAAGACCTTATATATTAGTGCTGTATGTAGTATAGTACTTTACCCCTGTACAGATGGGGAAAAAAATGTTTGAGGCTGGAGTGCTACCTCCGCAGTTAAGAGCATTTGCTGCTCCTCCAGAGGAACCAAGTTTGGTTCCACCCCACATGTCAGGCATCTAACGACAGCCTGTAACTTCAGCCTCAGGGAACTGATGGCTTCTTCTGGTCTCTATGGACAACCCATAAACATACAAATAAATGGAAAGAAATAGTTTGTTGATGATGCTGTTGTGTTGTTTTTAAGACAGGTCTTTCTACATAGTCCCTCCTGCCCCTACATCTCTGGTTGGGTTGGAACTTACTGTGTAGATCAGGCTGGCCTCAAAATCACAGAGGTATACCTGCCTCTGCCTCCCGAATGCTGGGATCAAAGGCTTGCACCACCATGCCCATCTATGAGTAATTTAAAAAATATTAACATTTCTAGATCTAGACAATTATGCTGCAGTCCCCTATTAACTTAAGATGGATATTTTCCACATCTCTCTTTCATATGTTGTTTCTATTTGAATCTTTCAGAATCAGCTGGGTCTCTCATTGTCCTGACAGGCCATGGCTGTCTCACTTTACTGTTTTGTGTACATGCCTTTCCTTGAATTGGAGTTTCTTCCAGGTTGGATTATTACAATGTATCTGTGTGTATATATTTGATCTCCAGTCTATATACTGTATACACACACACACACACACACACACACACACACACACACACACACCTCACTATATCCCTTAACATCAAGCCTGGACTTATAGGTAAAATCAGGAAATGGATGGCATCAGAATCACACAGCTGTTACACAGAACATGCATTGTATATGGCAATGTCGTATAAACATCGCCTCACTGGGCCTGGACATAACTGCTTTAGAAAGCTCAGTTACAGAAATACCTGTTGAATTAATTTCAGTCTTAGTTCATGGGCAAACAGAAGGGTCAATGGCTTTTCTGTCTTCACTTGGTCTCTAACCTTTTGTCTAGAACCCCCTACAATGTTTGTTCCATTTCCAGTCCCACTCAACACAGTGAGAGACCCGGGATGTTTAAGTTTCCCACTGGAGAGGAACTAGCTCTTCCCCTAGGGCCCAGCACTTCTTTCTTAGAACTATCTAGAGCATCCTGATTCACAGAAAATCTCTCAGGGCTGGGGCCAGGCAGGCGCCCCTGCCCACAGTCAGACTTCCTACTTTCTCTTGTCAATCCTGCTCCTGGTTTATGAGGAGCCCGTGTGCTATCTGTCTAAATACTTAAAACACAGAACTTAGCCTAATGAAGTGTTATAGACAATAGGTGCCATCTTCATAACCAAACTGATGCACCTTCCTAATGCCAAGGCCTCAGACGTGTAAGGCTGTGTAATCCACCGAAGCTAGTGAGACAGGAAATGGGTATGAATTTAACTACTGTTAGGTGTGCAGCAAGTTTGACTATAATTAAAACACTGGAGCCAGTGAGATGGCTTAGCGGGTAAAAGGCGCTTGCTGCCAAGACTGATGATCTGAATTTGATCCCTGTAATCAACATGGTAGACAGTGAAATCTACTTCTGCAAGCTGTCGATTGACTGACATGACACCCCCCCCCCCCCGCCCCGCCACCAAATAAACAACTGAACACATAAAAATTAATTTTTTAAAAGTTTCCAAGAAATTAGAGTGTTTTAGAAGAAAAGCATATTAAAATGACTAGGCATCTTATTTATTTAGAACTTAAAATTTTTTATTTTGAGCTGGGCAGTTGTGGTATACACCTTTAATCCCAGCACTCAGGAGGGAAAGGCAAGTGGATTTCTGTGAGTTCAAAGCCAGTTTGGTCTGCAGAGTTCCAGGATGGCCAGGGCTACACAGAGAAAGCCTGTCTTAAAAAACAAATGCAAGCCGGTCAGTGGTGACGCATGCCTTTAATCCCAGCACTTGGGAGGCAGAGGCAGGAGGATTTCTGAGTTTGAGGCCAGCCTGGTCTACAGAGTGAGTTCCAGGACAGCCAGGGCTATACAGAGAAACCCTGTCTCGAAAAATAAACAAACAAAAAAAAGAAAATAAATGCAAATTTGCAGTGAGTTTATACTTTTTCATTAAGTACTTGTATAATTTGTCACATTTATTCATTTCAGTTTGTATTTTGGTATGTTGATGGTTTGAATGAGAATGTCCCTCATGGTCCCAGATGTTTGAACACTGGATTCTCAGTTGATAGCATTTTGGGGGGAGGCTTAGGAGGTATGACCTTGCTGGAGGAGTATGTCACTTGGGGAGAGGGTTTGGGCGTTAAAACCCTGTGCTACTTCCAGCTCATTGCCTCTGGTTTCTGACTGCATTTGAAGATGGGAGCTCTCAGCTTCCTGCTCCTGCCACCATGCCTGCCAAGATGGGTGCTCAACCCTCTGGAACCATAAGCCAAAATAAAGTCTTTCTTCTGGAAGTTGCTATTGGTCTTGACATTTTATCCCAGCATCAGGAAAGGTGACCAATACAACATGGTTACCTTTGAAAAATTGTTAAAGCTGGGTGTGACAGTGCACACCTTTAACCCCAGCAATCAGGAGCCAGAGGCAGGCAGATCTCTGTGAGTTCAAGGCCAGTCAGGGCCATGGGCTTAGCAGATAAGACCCAAAAAGAAAAAAGAATTTGTTGCCGATTGTACAAATTCAGTGACTTTACATGTTTTTTTTTTTCTTTTTTTACATTCAATAAGTTGCTAAATTGTTACTAAAATCAATAATTTCTCTGTAACTTCTAGTGTTCTCTGGTGATATCACGCATGTGGATGATAGATGTCCATTTTTTTCTGGTCCCTGTAAGAGGTATGCAGTGTGTCACTGAGAGGAGAGCTTGCCTGCTGATGAGCCTTTGAAGGCTTAGTGATTGTGTTTTAGTAGACAAAGGATCATATTTGTATCTATCTTGAATGAATAGTAAGATTTAGTTAAACCTTTTATTTATTGAGATACAATGATTTTTCTCCATTAATCTGGCAAGGTGACAAATCTATAAGTTAGTTAGCTATCTAATGTAGAAATATTCTTGTCTACTTGAGATGAATACAATTTGGTAAGGTGTCTTTTCTTTTTTTTAGAGACAGGGTCTCACTATATAGCCCTGGCTGTCCTTGAATGCACTCTGTAGACCAGGCTGGCCAGATCAGAGATCCTGAGTGCTAGGATTAAAGGTGTGTGTCACTACACCAGCTTTCTTTTCTTTTTTTTTTTTTAAATGTGAGGTTTTGTATATGTGTGTATACATGTATGTGTGTATACGTGTACATGTACATGTGAAGACAGGTGCCTGCAGAGGTTAGAGGTGTGGGATCCCCCTGGAACTGGAGTTACAGGTGGTTGCAAGCCATTTGATCTAGGTGCTACCAGTTGAACTCTGGGAGAGCAGTATATGGTTTTAACTGCTAAGCCTTCTCTCTAGCCCCATGTTTTTTCCCATATAATATTTTTTATTTTGAGATAGGATCTTTCTATGTAGCCCTGGCCTTGGAACTCATAGAGATCTACCTGTCTCTGCCTCCTGACTAAAGAAAGGTATATACTGAATGGTCCCCCACGCACACGCATGTTTAACGTGTCCATTGGTATTGTCCTTGTTCAGCTCATGTTTAGGCAGCCATGTTAGTGAGATCTTATGGGTGGAGCTTCTGACAGTTCTAGGAAGTGCAATCTCATAGCAAACCTCGTTCCTCTGGTGCGTATGTCACTTGTTCTCTTCTGAAATGATCCCTGAGCCTTAGGTGTAGTAGATGCATCAGCTGGGACCAGGCTCCAGGACTCTGCCTTTTGATTAGTATGGTTTCTGAAATGGTCTCTATCTGTTGCAGAGCTACAGGTCTTCTTGATCAAAGCTGACGACTCCGCTTTGTCTGTGGGAATAAGGACAAATATCTAGAATGTAGTTGGGACTTACACTGGTTTAGTAAAGTGGCAGTTGTAGGTTCTTCAAGATTCACAACTTTATTAGCCTTAGGTAGTACTAGGTTTCCAGTACCAGGCATGGTCTCCTTCTTTTTTTTTTTTTTTTGGTTTTTCGAGACAAGGTTTCTCTGTGTAGCCCTGGCTGTCCTGGTTCACACTCTGTAGACCAGGCTGGCCTCGAACTCAGAAATCCACCTGCCTCTGCCTCCCAAGTGCTGGGATTAAAGGCGTGCGCCACCACCGCCCGGCAGGTCTCCTTCTTGTTGACCGGGCCTTAAGTCCAATTATAGAGGTGTTGGTTACTGCCAAGGTCTGTGTGCCTCATAACAACCCTTAGGATGTCATGCCTTGCTGGTTGTTGCCATGGTTCCTAGGCTTCCTAGCTGGGTGGGATTGTTGGTTGAGTCCTTCACTTGAACATTTGCATGGCGCCTTGTATGCAAACTCTAAAAGACAGTCCTCAGAGAGGAGGCCTTCTTGTCAGTTTCAGCTCGGCGTCCTCTGGGCTCCAGAGAGTTTTAAAAACTTACTTTAAAAAGTTCTAAAAAACATACATACATTCTATCATTTTAAACCTTTTTTTTTTTTTTCCTTTCTGCAACATGGTTTTGTTGTGCAGCCCAGGCTATCTTGAACTCTCAGTCTTCCTGCCTGGAGGTAAGTGCCACCATGGCTGACTTGCTGAAACATTTTAAGCACAGAATTTATCGTGACTAGGTCCATTGCTGTTGTTCACTGTCACTGTCTACCTCCAGGGCTTTTCATCATTCCCAACTGAAGCTCTGTGTCTACTAAACTGGCCTTTCCATGGCTGTTACTTCTGCTCTAATGTCTAGTACCTCATAAAAGTGGAATCATATCACTTCGCTTTTTATGTCTGGTTCGTTTCCCTTAGCTTCATGTCTTCGAGGTTTATCCATATTGCAGTGTGTGTTAGCATTGGCTCTGCCTCTGCCTCTCAAGGGCTGGGATTAAAGGCATGCACCACTACTGCCTGGCTACATGCGCTTTAATTTTCAACCAGCCGGGAACAGAAAATGTCTTTGGAATGTCAATCTGAGGCATTAAAAACCAGCTTAATATTCAGGTCATAAGTCAAGCCCTTTTCCCAGATAGCAATGGCCTGCTTAATTTATATTATTTAAACATCCTAGTTGGAGTTTTCGCTTGGTGGTAGGGTGCTTGCCTGTCATGCATGAGGCGTGGGTTCAATCCTTAGTACTGTAAACAGCAAACCTCACTCTAATAGCAGCAGTTAAAGGGACTCGCTTCAAACATGCCTAGACATGTGTCTTGAGAAAAATCCACAGAAGTAAAATCCTGAACCAATTACTTGTCAACTTGGTTCAAGCCCAGAAATGGAATTTACTAAACAGTCATGAATCTGCCTCTTTTTAAAGGCCGACTGGTACTCCATCGTTTGTATATACCTCATTTTGTTCATCTCCGCTCACATTCCAGTGGTTGCTTGGGTTCCTGCCCTTTGGCTATTGTGAAGTGGCTAGGCCCCAAAATGGCTATACTCAGTGCAAGGCTGGGTGTGCTGAAGGATGCTCATGTCTGCTGTGAAGGATAGAGATGTGGCCCAGGACATCCAGATGACAATATATACGCATGGTCGGCTGAATCCTCCAGGAAACGGAAAATTCAAAAGACCAATGGTCACCAAAATAGAGGAAAAAAAAATGGCTACGTCAGAGAAGACTTACTTATTGTCTTAGTTAGGGCTTCATTGCTGTGAAGAGATACCATGACCACGGCAACTCTTATAAAGGCGAACATTTAATGGGGCCGGCTTACAGGTTCAGAAGTTCAGTCCATTATCATCGTGGCGGGAAGCATGGCAGTGTCCAGGCAGATGTGGTGTTGGAAGAGCTGAGACTTCTATGTCTTGATTCCTAGGCAGCAGCAGGAGACTGTGTCCACACTGGGTGGTATTTACAAACCAAATGCTGCCTCCCCCCATCCCCATCACCCCTTTCAGAGGCCCTCCCCCATCCCTCCTCCACCTTCTCCTCTGAGAGGGTGGGGGCCCCCCTGGGTATCTTCCACCCTGGTTCATCAAGTCTCTGCATAGTAGGCACAACTTCTCCCATTGAGGCCAGACAAGGTGGCCCCACTGGGGAAAGGAAACCACAGTCAGGCTATAGCTTTAGGGAGGGCCCTACTCCAGTTATTGGGGGACCCACATGGAGACTCAGCTACATGTCTGCTTTGAAGACCTGTACATGATTGACTGCCCTTCTGCGTTTGTGTCCCATTGTTACTTACAAGTTCTTCGTAATGGATGCCTGGTGTTCAGGGAACACAAGCAGGGGAACCCGGGCTCTGAGGCACTCACTGGCTGGCTTAATATGTGGTGTTTTTATGGATGTGTGTTTTGGTGTTTTACAAAAATGGACATTTGACAGTCAAGCATCATACTGTTCCTCTGCCACCAGAGGAAGGGTCCGAGCCGAGTGTACTGTTACCTCCCTTATCACACTGGGGTGAAAGCAATGGCCTGCCCTCTCATCTTTCTGACATCATTTGGAGTATTTTTGTGGTGCCCTTATGCAATATGCAAAAGAACACTTGGGAAAACTACCGGAAGATGAACAAATCACCAGAGGCTAATGGCGCAGAGGGGGCTTTTTAACGATGAGGGCCCAGGCGTTGGTCAGAGAGCGGAAAAACTCAGCTTGTGTTCCTTTTGCCTGGTTTTTTTTTTTTTTTTTTCAAAGACTCAGTGAATATAAGTTTTCATTTCTTTGTACTGAAAGGGTTTAGGGACCTGAGGTCTATGCAACAAATAGATTCATTTATGGAACATAAGTTCATGGTATTCAGATGCTGCATGGAATTAGAAATGGCCCTTTCCTAGAACGACTTCTCAATTAGAAGAGGAACAATAAATAAGATGGGTTGAGAAATTTGTACATAACTTGAAGGGCCTGAGATTATAATTACTAGCCACTTAGACAGAAGGCATTATGGGAAAAAGTAACATGAGGTTGTCAACTTGACACAAGCTAGGGACCTCTGGAAAAGGAAACCTCAGGAGAGAAAAAGCCTCATCAGGCTGGTCTGTGGGGCATCTGCTTTCTTGCTGATTGATTCCCAGAGGAGGGGGGAGGGCAGCTCAGCTCTGGGCAGGTGGTCCTGGGCATAGGAAAGCAGGCTGAACAAAGCTATGGGGAAAGGAGCCAGTGAGTGGCTCCTTCTGCAGCCTTTGCTTCAGTTCCTGCTTTGAGTTCCCATCATGATAAACTGTGAGCTGTGAGCTGATATAAACCCTTTCCTCCCCAAGCTGCCTTTGGTCAGTGTTTTAGCCCAGCAATAGAAAGTATGCTAGGACAGAGGACTTGGAAACTCACAGGAAAGGAAAACAGGGCAAACTCTCTGGGCTCTACTGAGTCAGTATCAAGCTCGCTCTTGTTCACAGTGTCTTTATTGTAGTTTGAAGAAAATCCAGCATACTTCTGATTGACATATGTTAAGAAATAAAGGTCTGCCTGGCGGTGGTGGCGCACGCCTTTGATCCCAGCACTTGGGAGGCAGAGGCAGGTGGATTTCTGAGTTTGAGGCCAGCCTGGTCTACAGAGTGAGTTCCAGGACAGCCAGGGCTACACAGAGAAACCCTGTCTCGAAAAACCAAAAAGAAATAAAGGTCTAATGCTCCAGTCCCTGCCCTCAGGAAGCTTAAGCCTAAAGAGGATTCACAACATCCCCTTTAGAATCCTCTGCGGCATTCCTGGGCTGTGCATTCTTAGCCCAGAAAGTGACCACTGATGAGAAAAATAAGTTATGCAAAAAACCCCACAGCTCGTTCTTTTTTGGTTTCTTGAGACAGGCTTTTTCTGTGTAGCCCTGGCTGTCCTGAAACTCACTCTGTAGACCAGACTGGCCTTGAATCCAGAAATCCACCTGCCTCTGCCTCCCAAGTGGTGGGATTAAAGGCGTGCACTACTGCTGCCTGGCCCACTCTTTTTGTCTTAACACTGTATGTGACTATATCAGAAGTCTGTAACTGCTTCACACTACAGAAGCAATGCTAAGCTGCAAGGCCTTGTGTCTCTCTCTCAGAAGAGGAAGCCAAGGCAGAGAAGGAGAGAGGAGGCCCAGGCAGCAGGCAGAGGTCCCAGGATCCAGCTCAGGCCAAGGTCAACTTGATCTAAAGCTAGTAATATCGTTACTGTACTTCTTATTCAGAAGCAATTTGTTGAGTCAGCAAATTGAATAATTTTTTTTTTTAATTCAAACATATGACTATACATGGAGTCTGATTTAGAGAGACAAAGAGAGAGGAGAGAGAGGAAAGAGAGAGGAGAGAGAGAGGAGAGAAGAGAGAGAGATTGAAAGATTGTAATTTTATTTTTATTTATGTGAGTCAGATCCAAAGTAAAGTTTACTTCCTCAAATTCTAGTGGTTAGACAAAAGCCAGTATTCTTCAGGAATTACCAAGGGAACCAGTTTCCTGGCACAAGGAGCAAATGGTATTTGGTGTTGGCACACCAAAGCACATGCTGTCCTCCAGGCTTCCTCAGTATCATAAGAACCTGCTGCACATTTCTGAGCCCACCCTGGCTCTTCTCACCCTGCCCCTTACCCCAGACTTTTCCAGCTCACGGCTCCCCTCCCCCAGCTTCTTGTTCTTCCATCCTTGCTATTTTGACCATGTGCTCTCTCTTGTCTTTCTTTTAGTTCTGTCTCACGAACTCTCTTGGTCTCTGTCAGGGTTTGTATTCCTGCACAAACATCATGACCAAGAAGCAGGTTGGGGAGGAAAGAGTTTATTCAGCTTACACTTCCACATGGCTGTTCATCACCAAAGGAGGTCAGGACTGGAACTCAAACAGGGCAGGAACTTGGAGGCAGGAGCTGATGCAGAGGCCTTGGAGGGGTGCTGCTTACTGGCTTGCTTCCTCTGGCTTACTCAGCTTGCCTTCTTATAGAAACCAGGACCACCAGCCCAGGGATGGCACCACCCACAATGACCTGGGCCCTCCCTCCTTGATCACTAATTGAGAAAATGCCTTACAGCTGGATCTCTTTGAGGGATTTCCTCAAGGGAGGCTCCTTTCTTTGTGATAACTCCAGCTTGTGTCAAGTTGTCACACAAAACCAGCCAGTACAGTCTCCTTTGCCCACACTCTTTGTCTTTATCTCTCTCACACACTCCCTGCCACTCCCCAGGGCCATGTCCAGTCTGCTGGCCATATTCAATCTATTATTTTTCTTTCCTTGCTCTGGACTCTTCAGATCCCTTTGGCTCTACACTCCCTCATATATATAGCAAAAACCTTCCACTTTACCTTGGATGGGTCATAGAGAGTGTGTATGCATATATATGCATATACATATGTATATGTGTATGTCTCTGGGTGTGTATGGTGTGAGCATGTGGGTGTCTGAGGAAGCCAGAAGAGGGCATCAGACTCCCAGGAGCTGGAAATATAGGCAGTTGTGAGCTGGCCAATGAGGGTAGATTCTCAATTCCAGTTCTCTGGAAGAACAGAAAGTACTCTTTAACCACGCAGCCATATAGCCATATATTTTAAAATAGCATATAAAGGCTGATTTTAAAATATTCATTATGTAATTTTGTAACTGAAATATATTTATATTATTATTATCATCTAAGTTTTGAGTATAAAGAAAAACAAAGAGAAAAGAGTTATTGTATTGTATGTCAGTATGTATGTACAGTATGATTGTACTGACTGTCAGTTAATTATGAAATGTTTAATTGCATTTCCCTTGAGTTCAGGGCATGGTGTTATGTGATTGCTCCAGGCAAAGAGTAGAACAGCATTTAGTAAACTTAGGATTTATAAAGGTTGGAACAATTGGGGATGGAGGTGATTGCAACATGGAGGTCAAAGCCTACAGTGCCACAGATGGGCAGGAGGTGGTGGCAGCAATGTGGAGCTATAAAGAGTGGTGCTTGACCCTCCCTCTAGGATGAGAGCCTCCAGATGAAGCATCCTAGCAGCCTCTGAGTCAAGGTCTCCATCCCACTGAGTTGACCAAGGCTCTGAGAGCTCTGCATCTTACCTCAGTCCTGCCTCTGCTCCCCCAACTCCATCCCTTTCTTCTCACAGAATCAGATCTAGTGCACTTTCTCCGCTGGGTCCCATTTTGTCGTGCCTCCCTGCCTTTTTTCCCTTTTCCATTTTTTTTTTTTTCAAGACAGAGTTTCACTGTGTAGCCTTGGCTATTCTGGAACTCACTCTGTAGACCAGGCTGGCCTTAAGCATATAGAGATCCCCTGTGCCTCAGCCTCCCAAGCCCTGCGACTAACGGTGTGTGCCGCCACGTCCCCATACTTCACTCTCCTTTTTTATTGACATTACTGCCCTCACAGATCTTCCACTACTGATACCCATTCAGCCTTTGCTTCCAGAGGACCCAGTAGCTGCCAGTGAGATGCTCTGCATTTCTGAGTTTTAAATTTATCTTTGAGAAGTTAGTAAAGTTTCCCTCTCCTTTCCTTCCTTTTTTTTCCCTTTTGACAGGGTTTCATATATTTTAGGTTGACCTTGAACTCACTATGTAGCATCCCTCATTTATGCAGATTTTGGATTGAGCCCAGGGATCCATGCCTGCTAGGGCAAACATTCTATCAACTGAGCTATGTCCCCAACAGTGCTAGAATTTTATATCAAGTAATGTCTAACAGACTATCAATTTTGACTTCAATACACAGCATAAATGTGTTTCTAAGAACTGTGTTTTCGTGGGATTTTACTTATACATTATACATTTGAAGATTTCTTAACTGAGTATAAAAATGTTTTCAGAAGTACCACAATGGTAGGGATAGAATCCCAGCACTTGGGAGGCTGAGGCAGGAGGATTGAAAGAGTCTGAAGTCAACCTGGTCTATAGAATGAGACTCTGTCTGAGTGAAAAGAAGGAAGGAGGGAGGGAGGGGAGGAAGGAAAGGAGGAAGAACATATGGACAGAAGGACTCTGGGGAGCCATAGAAGAAAGAAATACTGAGGAGAGAAGATTGGATATGGAAGACTGGATATGGAAGAGACCACATTGAGGAAGAAAACCTTTCAGTAGCAGAGACAGGCAGATACACAGGGAAAGCAGAGGGGCCCCTGAGAAGACCATGGCTGCTGTCTAGAAGCACCTCTTACAAGCATTCGATAAAGTCTGATTCATGTGGGAAATCACAGGGCAGTAAAAATGCATTACTGCTGAGTGTCCTACCATGCCAGCTAGTGCAAATTACACACTGAACGCATAAAGTAAATATATGAAGCATCCTCTGGAGCTGTGACTCCAGCCATTGCAGGAGCTTTTAGGGGTTGCTAATAAAATACTAATGCGTTTCGGCTATCTGACTTCGCATCCGAGATGGCAATACACTGTTTACCAATGCCTGTGGCTCTTGCCTCCCAAGGCCCAGAGGTCTCTCTGTGAGCTGCAATGGCTTTCTGGGAGCCTTTGCATGTCTCCCTGAGTCTGACAGTGAAGGAGATGTTTCCAGCTGAAGGTGGTGCTCTCCTCCTGACACCTGAGGTCTGCTTTGACGTCTACAGTTGCTGGTCAGAGGCAGGGCTTCTCCTGTTTCTATCATGATTTCTGAGGAGCTGGTACCCTAGGCTCTATACCCTAGCCCTCATATTTCTCTTCAAAGGCTCATTTATTTCTCTGATCCCCAAACCACACATCTTCCTCCTTCTACCTAGCTGGCTGTGAACTTCACCTCTGCCCAGGGCAGGGTGCTCACCCTGGGGACCCATTTGTGCTCTCTAATGCTCAAATTGCAAACCTGATCTCATAGGTTTGCCTCAGGAGACAGGGTACAGCTGAGAGTCACTGGCTTAGTCAGCCATTTCCCCGGTGGAAGGGGAAAAAAGGGCAGGGCGGGAGGGAGCTCTCGTTACAGACTTTGAGGCAGGCCCTTTTCAGGACAGAGCTGGCTCACCTTCATCCTGTTCTGCTCTGCATGGCTGCCATGGGTACTTCCATGGAGGAAATGCACAAAGACTTACCCTGGATAGAGTAAGTTAGGTTTCATTGGTAGGTTTAATCTTTGTACACTCCCACCCAAACCCTCACATGGGCTGCTGACAGGGAGTTTGGTGTAAGAACAGCAAGATCCTGGACCTGTGTTTGGGATTTGGGGTTGTAGCTCCTTGGTACAGTGCTTGCCTAGCACATAGGAAGCCCTGGTTTCTACCCCCAGCACTGAATGAACTGAGTGTAGCTGCACAAGAATCCCAGAATCCCAGCTCTCAGAAAGTGGAGGCAGGAGGGTCAGAGATGAAGCTCACCCATAGGAACATAGCAAGTTAGGGGCCAGCCTGGGCTATGTAAGATGAAAAAAAAAAACACTGTTTATGTTTGATAGCAAATAACTACATGACCTTGCTCCTCAGTGCTCCTCATCGGGAGCCAAGTACTGGGCCAACACTTGATGAGCATCATTCCAACTTTCTCAACTACTCTGGTAGGCTGACTGCTTGCCACCTTTTTAGCACTGGAAGATACAGTTGGACAGTGAAGGTGTCTCCGCCTAAGGGAATTTGTAACTTGTTGTAGGTTTGTGGGTATGCAGCTAGCTGGAGTTGGAACACACATCCATACCGTCTCCTGTCATAAGGTCCAGCACTCAGTTTCACTGCCTGCTAGCTCTGTGTAATCTTGGGCCGACACACAACCTCTGCCCAATCTCAAACTGCGAAATGGTGACCTCTCACCCTAGTCTGCCTGGGCTTCCCTCCAGACAGAGCAGGTGTGATCGTAGATAAACAAGCAAACGCAAGCACGTGGTTGAGCAGCCGTAACAGACTTTGATCCATGTCACTGGGAGATGCAACAGGTGTTGGCTGACCCACACATTCCTTAGAGTGAGCAGGTTCAAGTTAATCCTTTATTATATGAGCTTCAGTTGATATACCCTGTGACTCTAGCTTACACTGCAGGCTGACGTACTCTTAGGTCCTCCCCTGGGACATTGCAGGCTAAAGTCCTCCCAAGTCCCTCTTAGGCTGGAGCTTCCTGGACTCTGTGTGGGCCCATTTGGAATGACTACTTCATGTGTGTGTGTTTAAATGACTACTTTGTTTGCATGTGATATTTTCCCTCATTACTATATATGGTAAGGGAGGAGGCTTACTGTCAGGGCTTCCCGATGTAGATCAGTATGCTGTTTCAGTCTTGACTAGGTACGGATCCTATTTGTTCATGCACCCCTCTGTTCCAGACACCTCATTTCTGTGGTCACAAGAACATTAATACAGGGTTCGGATGACTCAGTGGTTAAGAGCACTTGTCGATCTTGCAGAGGACTCAGGTTTAGTCCTGGCACCCACATGGTGGTTCACAACCACATATAACTCCAGTTCCAGAGGATCTGATGCCCTGTTCTGACCTTCACGGGCTCTAGGCATACACATCGCACACATACATTTGTGTAGGCAAAATACTCATACACATAAAATAAAAAAAAAAAAAGAATAAATCTTTAACAAAGACATACTGAGATTTCTTTTAAAATTTTTAATTTAAAATTTATATTATTATGCATGGGTGCATGATGCTTGTATGTGGGTGGGTGTGCAGTGGCATACATGTGGAGTCAGAGGATACCTCTGTGGAGTTAATTTTTTTCTTGAACCTTCCTGTGGATTCCAGGGATTAAAATCAGGCCCCTAGACATGCATGGCAAGCACTTGCACCTCCAGAGCCATCTCGTTGGATTTGAGGACTCTGCTTTGCCCTTTCTCCATAGGCCTTCCTAGATCATTACTTTGAAGCCACTACTAGCTTCATTGTATGCTTCTGTGGACTAACTCTGACCCCTCTCTTTGGAGTAATGAGGATTACTGTGCATTCTGAGCAGGGCCATGCTCCTCCTCCGAGGATGTAGTGAGACTGAGTGAAAGCATCAGGCATGCTGGGAACACTAGGGGAGCACTGCAGACACTAGGTGAGCACTGCAGACACTAG
>JADRCD010230078.1:25505-55555 GCA_019843815.1 Montemys delectorum | reverse complement strand
TCCTCCTCCTCCTCCTCCTCCTCCTCCTCCTCCTCCTCCTTCTCCTCATCTCCTTCTTTTATACAGAATTTCTCTGTATAACCTTGGCTGTCCTGGAACTCACTCTGTAGACCAGGCTGGCCTCGAACTCTAAAATCCGCCTGCCTCTGCCTCCCAAGTGCTGGGATTAAAGGCTCTAGCTCTTGGACATCCCAGATAGTGCTGTATGCTGTAGAAGAGCTGAGAATGGATGGGGCCCCATGGGTGGACTCTGGCCCAGGGCCGAAGGAAAAGGGGCAAGGAGGAGAGAGCTCCAGCTGGTTACTGCGGGGAGGAGAGTCTTTGGCTTGCTCACCTGCATTGGCTGCCAGCTGTGGCTGGGAGCTCAGTGAGACCTCCTGGTGGGAGGTTAGAAGTATGACTAGTTAAGCCGAAGACCTGCTCCATTGCTCCAGCATGGTGGATCCCGGTGAGAAGAGGCAGTCCACGGTTTTAAGACATTTGTTGTAGAAAGGCATAAAGAGGGAGAGAGTAGGGAAGTAGAGGCCGGCCATGGCCACATGGAGAGAGAGGGAAGAGAAGAGGAGCAGGAGGATGAGCAAGAGAGTAAGAGAGAGAAGAAGGGGAAAGCAGCCCAATTTATAGTGGGCTGGGCCTACCAAGCTGTTGCCAGGTAACTGTGGGAGTGGAGTCCATACAGAATACCAGAAGCTTGGGGCATTGCTTGTGTGACTGATGGCCACACACCACTCTACTGGGGTGGGGGGGGGAGGCTATAACTGCGACAGGAGCTGGGTGCCCAGGAGGCATGGCTGAATACCTGCCTTCCCTTAGGGTCACAGGGGTTCAAGGCCTGTGCTCGAACGGGTACCAGGCTGTCTGTTCACAGCTCACCACCCCACAATATAGGATCTCTCTGTATCTGACAGGTTGCTGTAAATTAGCTTTCTGTTCTCTGCAGCATTGTTTGTCAGTGGGTGAGTGGACCACTCAACTTTGCTTTCTTTCCTTAAGAATCTGTGCATTTTGCAACATTTGTATCTTTTTTTTTCTTTTTGAAATATTTTCTTTTTCAAATATTCTCTTACTGTGTTGCCTAAATTGCTCTAAGAATTCTTGGGCTCATCTAATGCTTTCGTTTTGGCTTCTCCTAAATGCTGAGTTACAAGGTCTGGACAGCTACCACAGGCTTTGACAGTTATTAAGAGTAGAGAACTATCATACAGAGGCTAATGTCCTCAATGTCAAAAGAAAAAAAAATCAATGAGCATACCATTTGTCCTTAGTTCATTTCGAACAAAGAACATATCTACACTGGCACACTACCTGTGTTGACATCAATAAAAATTACGGACAACTGAATAAATAATCTATACAGATTCATTATTTCATTTCGTAAATATTTTTGATTATTCAAATAGTCAACATGAAGGTCTCTGTTGAATAATACAAAGAAAAGGCCCAGCTGTCACTCTCCAACAAAAATGTATGATCCAGAAGGGGAAAATACACAAGGGTGTCATTGAGTCCAAGCAATGTCATGTAAATAACATGTAAACATACCTGGAGATTTAGAATGAATTTTAATGATATAATAAAAGATTTTCTTAATGAGATACAAATCTTGCATGTTAGGGTATATGCCAAAAGAATGATAGTATCCCATGGCCAGGTAAAAGTAGAGATTATCACCTCACACAGCACAGAAACAGTCAAAAGCACCATCAGAAAGCAATCTCCAGAGTCTACGCTAGGGCATGCGGGAAAGGGGAGACCTGTAAGCGCTGGACTAAAGTCAGACTGGCTATAAAATGAAGTGAAGACAGAGAGTTCGGGTGATAGAGTAAAATAACATCAACATGTAGTCGGTTAAAAAAAAAAAATCTGTCAGAGTTCTTGGCCCTGGATCCCTTTCCCTACCCAGAAAAAAAAAAAAAAAAAAAAAAAAACATATATATTCTCAAAGGAGGATCAACCTTCACACTTTTGGAAAGACGGGCCCTCAGAATCCTTCTTGGACACTCAACTTCAAGATGAATTGGTCCAAGAAAGATGGAGTGAACTAAAAATGTATTTTCCTGTCTCCTCTCAAGAAAATATTTCACAGGAGGTGGGCTCAAATGTTACGTAAGGGAAAGTAGAGGATTCTTTTAGACTTCACACAGTCATACAAGTTCTTAAAGCAATGCAAGGGACGGTGCACCATGGACTTAACATCACAGACATTGGTGATCGCACGGAGATCATCTGGAAATTTGCATTATGTAATAAAAGCCAAGTACTGCATTGCACGTTGCCTTGTCTCTCCTCTGTTCGCTCGCAGCTGACTCCATGTAGCCTCCCTTGATCCCATACCTCTTGTTAGTTCACATTATTCGCACTTGCAGCCTACAGGTTGATGGTGACACACGTCCTGGTTGATCTTATATGAGTAGAGCGTGAAATCATAGCTCTGTGCTATGGAAAGAGACTGCCTGATGTGTAAATAATGCTCAATCAATAATGGTACAACCACCTTGAATCTGTGGGAGCAGGGATCCTGAGCATGTCATCCCTTACTCCTCCTCCAAGATGGAGGACAGTGTTTGGAGAGCTTGGTGATATATTCAAGGTATTGGAGGCAAGAACACATTCCTTCCATCTATCCTGTATAATTAATGGCTCGGATACTCATACTTAAATTTAGCCAGCTACTTTCCTAACACCCTAGGTGCCAAATTTAGTAAATGCAGGTGTTGGCAGATTCTCCTAGTCTTCAACATTGCTATCAAAATGACGATACATTATTAAATTTATGTTAAAACTGCATAATTCTAATATACATTTAAGAAATGCCAAAATGGTTTATTTCCTCTAGCTTCCAAGCTAAGTCTTTTGGCCACAAAATGTAATTATTTAGCCCCATTCTAAATCATTCATATAAACGTTTGATGATGGGCCTCTGCAGCATACTTATGACTTCTAAAGATTGATTTCCATAATGGCATACACAGAGGTTAAACCACAGAGTTAAAAATGAACATGCCAGTAATTTCTAGGTCCTAAAATGCAGCACTACAAAAAAAAAAAGGCAAATGAATAAAAATGTTTCTTCAAATGGCTTAAAATATTCAAGTCGAAAAACAACTAAATAGTATGTTATTAGTAGAGCTAAGGATACAAATCCAGGTCTTTTGTGCCTTATTTTCAGAAGAAAGGCTATCTGCATGGATGTGGGTCAAATAAGCACCAATAAGAAACTGGATTCCTGAGGGATAACATTATTTGTAATATGATTTTTAGGCTTTTGAGAAAAACTTGCCCTTCAGAGATGATATACCTTAATGCAAACTACATAGTTAGAGACCAGCTTCTTCAGCTAAAAAGGTGGATGGGATACCCACACTCCCCGGAGGTTTGAGGCATGAGACAGACAGAAGACTGTTCAAAGCAGCAAGGTAGGCATAGCTTGCTTTCCTATGAGTCAAGATTTTCTTGGAAGAGCAGAAGGAGGTAGAGATGAATACTTTAAGTAAAGCTAACTATTACTTAATCATTTATTCATACTTACTAAACAAACGGCAAAATTGTTCTGTAGAATACCCAAGATGCCCATTCAGTTTTGGAAAGGAAACTTGAAACTACAAAACTGTGCTGCTTTTTTTTTTTTTTTTTTTTTTGTAGATTATGTTAAACAACCCAGAGATTTGGGCTGAAGAGAAAGATTTCTTGCAGAAGAAGGGGGAAAAAAGAAAAGCCTGAAGAAAGCCTGAAAGCCAGGCTCAACCCTGCTGAGTTGCAGCCTTCCTCACATGCAGGGGAGTACAAGAAACAAAGGCTATAAGTAATACCAGGAAAATCCTAGCACAACAAAGCCAGCAACCCTCAACCCAAAAGCAGGGAGCAGCACAAAATGGACAAAGAGAATATTCCTGAGAAGGCAGAGGAACAACAGAACAGTGTCAAGGTTAGGATGGGACCAAGGCCAGAGACCCCAACTTCAGCTATCTGCTGCCTCTGAGATTGGAGAGAGAGCCAGAGGCACAAGCTCCAAGCCTTTCTGACATTTGTATGTGAAGGCTGATAACAGAGCAGCCAGGGTCAAAGAAACATCACTTGCCAGGGTTCCAGATGGACGTGCAATGTCAGAAAACAATACACGTGCATGATTTAAAACCACATGTCTCAACCTGATCTGCTCTTTCAGGTGTGGTGGCTCCTTGTTGCTTCCTTCTCTCCTCGATTTGAATAAACCGTATTCCACGGGATAAGCCTGAAAAGCAGTTCTGTTCATAGATTTGGTGGTTTGGGAGGTAACAGGGATTTAGGCTACATGAGCTGGTTGACAGCTCACTGCTTTCCCATCTTCGCACACTGGGATAAAACGCTTGCTTTCACACGTATCCCTCCCAAGCCATAGCCCATTCAGGGCTGCCAACAAGGCTGGTATTAAGAGAAAAATGAATACTGTCTAAGTCATGCTGTTTGAAATTAGTTATAGCAACACCTTTCTAAAGAAGCAGGTAAGTTCCTATGATGGAATTACAATGTGGTTTGCTGAGAGAAACTTTAAAAAGGGGGGGGGGGGAAGGGAATACATATTCACACTTAAAACAGTTGGCCACTTGTCCTATGAGGCTTTTTCTTAAATCACAACTCACCTTGTACTTGCAGGACTACACAGACACACACAGACACACACAGACACACACACATACACACAAAGAGAAAGAGAGAGACAGAGACAGACAGACAGACAGACAGACAGACAGACAGACAGAGAGATGATAGAGACAGAGGGAGAGAAAAAGAGAGAGAACAAGTTAATAGGCTAGGATAATAGGACATATTTCTTTCTTATCACTTTCTATGAAGGATAGGCTGCTTATGAAGGAGATGGTGCTAAAGACCCTCCAGGAATCCAATCACACTTTGTCCTTATTTTGTAATCAACAGTGTTACTGTAGAGCCTTTCTGATCTTCCAGCGTACACTCTTCATTCTTTCAGCAGAATCCTCTGAATTGTATTCATACTAGCTCACCAGAGCCTTCTTGTTTCTATAAGCTATTCATCTAGGGTGAGTAACGGTTTATTTTAAGCAGTACATGACAGTTAGGAGGATCCATGTAAACAATTTTATGGTGTCACTTACCCTCCAACTCTTCTCCTACTCTCTCTGCTCCTGCCAACTGGAAAGTGGGAACAATGGTGGCAGCCAGCTGAAAGTTGTTCTAGGGACCAAGACAGTAATGAACCAATGGAACCTGACCTGTAATGGATGGTATAGAGCTGAAGCCATGACCCTTGCTGTGCAGTTGTTCAACTGGAGGCCATTAGGAGAAAAATGAGCTTCTCTCTCATTTAATCCACATCATCTCTAAACCTCAGCAACCCTACATCCTAATAGAGAGCTGCTATGTATAGTAGGATACCACCATAAGAAAGCCAAATACATCTAGCTAAGAGACCAGGTCATCGATGCTCTGAACACAGATATAAGATTTAGAACCACAGCGTGTTTCCTATTTGCTACCTTTACAAGTGGCTGATAACATGCTACCTGACTCTGCTCCCCCAAAGAATATAAAATAAGAGGCCTACTTCATGAACTCCCTGTGGAGGGTCTTCTTGGGCCACCCTAAAAGAACCAGTCCAACAACAAGCACTCTCCTATCCAAAACTCTTAAATCAAAAGATCTCAGGGTAGAAGCCTTTAAAACTGGGGAATACTGTTTGGAGTAGGCTGTGCTCTGAAGCAAATATACCAAAAGTTTGAAACATATTGGCAGCAAATAGATAGGATATCTATCTAAGCAAAAGCCCGGCTGACAGCTACTGTGTGCACAATCATTAGACTAAGTTCCAAGTTCCCAAACCTGCGACAGCAAAAGGCAGGCTATAAAACAGACGACTTGCAAGGAGGCGATACATTGCAACTCCCACCACACATGTGACTAAAAACATAACAAGTCACTAAGAACAATGGACAAGGGAATCAGCAGATAGTGAGCAAGTCCAGAGAGCAAATTCAGCGTGGCCAAAATAGTGTAACCAAAAAATGCCAAGCAGTTCTTGCCCAGCCTCCATGCTGAGCTTTCTATTCCCTCTCTTTCAAAATGGAAGTCTTGTACCAAGCAATGAGTCATTATACTTAGCGCTGGAGTTCCTGGAGCCATGAGTGACTGAGTAGAGAGGTTAGAATATCCACCAGACGTTCTGAACTCTCGTCTACGGGAAGCAAGCAGGAAAAGCTTTTGTCTGTTTTCATTGAGAGGAAAGTGAACGTACCCTCTATATGAAATGACAGTTGGAAAGTGATGCGTGGATGCTGGAGGGCCAGACTGTCCCAGAAATTGTTAATTAACTCCAGCATCCATCCTCCTCTTGTCCCTTTAGGTAAGCAGCTCCCAGAGAGTGGCAAATGCCTTGAGCCAGAACCTACATCTCCCAGAGTCTCTTGGAGCTGAATAGGACTAGCCACATAACCAGACTTTGACCAAAAGACTGTAGGGAGTGGACAGCAGAGTATATATGTACAAAGAAATGCTTGATTCACCTTTCTCTCCCCTTGGTCCTTTGCAAGGAGTTAAAATGCAGACGCCATGGGAGGTGCCATCGTTAGGCACTGAGTATACAAATAGGGAAAGTACCACAGGGCAGAGCAAAAGCAGAAAAACAGGACCTTTGATGATCTCTTAGTCTTCTGTTTCCCCTGCACTGCTTCTCCGACAGTTAAGAATATAACCTTTTCAGTGCCTTGTTTCTACTGCCACTAATTGTGTACCCTAATGCGTCACATATCCAGGGGAAAACTGAAGAGCAAAGAGATTTGGATACAAAGGTCGTATTAGTGCAAGTGAGTCTTTGTATGTACATGAGCTAAATTCAGGACACAGACACTGTCACTTTAAAAGGTACTGGAGGTCTAAAATGAAGGCATTAAAATCCATTAGCCCTCACCGGAGCATAGCTGAGAAAATCCATAGGAATAACTGAAATCAGCTTCGGTTTGAAAATTCTATCTAAAATTATAAAAGAATTGTGAGATGAAGGTGGGTTTTTTTTTCTTCTATTTTAATTACAGAAAGGTAATAGCAAGTTACTTTATCTATTCAAGAAAACCTATAAAGAAAAAAAATTAAATAACTCATCTGAGAAATGAACGGACACATAATGAAAAATATTTAATACAAAAATACGAAAAGGAAATTTGATCATAGAAAAGCAGTTGACCACTGTAAGAGCTCTGATTCTGAAGACAGATGCAGTGTACACACAGCCTAACTCTCCAGTTCTGAACTATCTAACCTTGAACTACTTGAGCAGGCTCTTTAAGCCTTAAATGTCTATGCTCCAGGCACTTCCTGTGGGTTCAATGAGATGAAGCACAAAGCACAGTGTGATCCCCAGCTCTTTATGAGATTTTAGTGAATCCCTCTAAAACAATCACCACGTGATTGTGAAAAGACCACTGTTCAGAGACAAACATAGCATAGCAACCCTCAAGAAGAAGGCTTCTTTCCCCACAGAATAGCTACTGCCTTGGACTTTAAAGAAAGAGCAGTTCAATCAGGAATTTATTTCTTTAGCACATACATCAATACTTTAGTATGAAATAAACGACTAACACAAGACAGTAAAAATACCTATTTTAAAACATGTTCACAGTAATGTTAAAGTGCAACTTCCAGGTTTGGGAGATTAACTCTCCTTTTCTCACACCTAACCCACATAAATAAGCACACCAAAGTGAGAACTATTAGTTCACAGGGAGGGATGTTGGATAATATTCTTGTGCACTGTGTAAAGATTGTCACTGTATTATTCAAATGCTGATTCTGTGCCCACAGAATGTTGAGTGCCAATTGGGCTTCAGCATTTCTATTCCTATGGCTACATCCTCTCTCACATTCTGATTGGTTTATTAAAAATCTGATGACCTTTAGCAAAGGTGGGAAGTAGGAAGTGGGACTTCTGGGAAGAGAGGAACTGCTGGGGAAATTGAGGAGTGGAAAGATTCTCCAGGAAGATGAGGAGGGCGAAGCATTCCCGGACTGAAGGAGAAGTAATTAACAAGTCATATGGCAGACATTAGATTAGAATAAATGGGTTAGTTAAGTTATACCAGGTAGTTGGTAAAAACCCTAGCTAGGCATTCATAAATGAACATAACTCTCATGCCATTATTTGGGAGTTAGTGGTCCCCCCCCAAAAAAAAGTCCCATTATAGTGGGGGATAGTTAACAGGGTTTAGCTCTGAAATAAGGCTTCCTTATCTATAATGTGGAAACATTAATATCTACCATATAGATTGCTATAAGCCATAAGTAATAGGATGCATGCAGGATGGCTTACGGCTTTCTCTGAATACTATAGTGAATATTCAGATAATGAAGAACGAAAATTTTGCCATTGTTAGAATAAGTGTTCAATACAATTGTATCATCAAACAACTGTAGCTAACTGAGATGTAGGCACACTGGAAGGCAGGTACATGCTTTGCACTGTCTTCTCTAACATGCTGATGCACTCTATTGTCCATCCAAGTATACTTTCTCGTTACTCGTGAGTACCGTGACATTATTTTGGGCTATCTATTGTTTATGGGTAGGATATATTCACAAAACCTACATTTTTCCCTCTGGGTGATGCCAAATGACCTCCGTGAAATTCTATCCAGCATATTCTTCCTTGTTGATATCATATACTGAATCCAAATGACCACCCAAGGCTTGGCTAAGCAACAATGCCAGCAGTGTTGGTTCATCCAGCATCTTCCAGGGCCTAATGATTTCACAAACTAAAATTAAGTTTGCAAAGAAAATGCTCTCTTATCCTTCGGGGAGCTGAGCTGGGCGGTCGGTAACATTGAGTAAGCCAACATCCAGCTTCCGCAGGTAACATGGAGAGCAACATGAAACTGAACATGATACTTGAAACTGCAAAGTAAGCCTTTTTGGTTTTGGCTTTAAAAATGACCTTTTCCCCTGCACCTTCAATCCCAGCTTCTCTTCCCACTTCCATCAAGACCAGCAACGTTTAGCATTTCTGCCCTGCATACATTGTTTCATTGATATTTTTAAAAGCGATCCCTTCTGCAGGGGCTAACATGTTAATAATGCTTCTTCTCACGTGTTTCTGATTACAGTCACCACCCGAGCCTGACCCAATTTTCTAAGCTGCTTTCTTTCAGCTGCCAAGCTTCCTACTGGGTGGCTTCACAGTTGATCTGCTGCTGCTCCCTGGTGCCCTAGGCCCTGGAGCCATCTTGGCTGCATCTGATAGGCACCTCTGGGCACTTGATGAGAAAGTCAATACTGCCAACCTTCTTCACGGAGGCCACAGAGGTTTGTAGGCCCTGGTCACATAGCCATGAGATGCCAGAACTAACATCAGATCCATTATCTATGTTGTCACTAGAAGAGCCCTTGCTTCCTATAAACCACAAACAAAACTAAAGGAGAATTGAAATGTTCTGCTAGGTAGCATCCTATACACCATTATTCTAGGACCCCTAGCATTCCCTCAAACATTTCAGCTGTTTTCCATGACTGTGATTTTAATATGAGTGTGTGTGTGTGTGTGTGTGTGTGTGTGTGTGTGTGTGTGTGTGTGTATGTGTGTGTGTGTGTGTGTGTGTATGTGTGTGTGTGTGTGTTTTCTTTTCCTTTAAAAATGTATTATTTCATTTCATCAGATCAACTGCTTGCTTCTTGGCTAGCTGTATCAGAGAAGATCAACAAAGAGCCAGAGCCCTCTGTGTAATCACTGCAGACGGTGTTGTTGAGGGGGAGAGACTTTATACACCATTATTTATTTTCTGACCCAGTCTTCAGGCTTATTTTATTTTGTATTGTTCTATTTGCATCACCTTGAGACAAAAGAAATGAGTTCAGAGTTTTACAGGTTTGTTTTCATCATCTCCATTGCATGTTTATACAGGATTATCATCTATGTTCAAACACTTCTTCATCACCCAGAGTGTGCTCATCTGCTCTCTAATTCACTAAACCTTTCTCTGAACAACTATGGAGCCTCTTCTAACATATCCCATGATGATGATTTCCAGCCACATGCCAAAATGGTTCACACCATCTTTTGCTTTCACCTTCTATCTACAGGCTCTTGGTGAAGCTGGCCACCCAAACCATGGACTTAGGACATACTGACTAAATGGCACACTACATTCCATGGAGTTCATCAACCCAAGTGAGAACAAACTTTATTTCTTCACTTTTCAAAATGGAACCTTGCTACAATCAAAGCCAGTAAATCAAAGCCCTTCCAGGGACTAGAATAAACTGCATGTGTTTGAACATGTTCTGCTAGTATTAGCCAAAAAAAGCTCAGAATATGCATGATACAACTCAGAGACCATATGAAACACCAGAAGAAAGATTGTACCAAAGTGTAGACCCTACAGCCCTACTCAGTAGGGGGAAGAGAATAATCTCTGGGAAGTCGAGGGAGAGAGAGATCTGGGAGGGAGAGAAGAGGAGGAGGGAAAAGGGGGGGACCAGTTCAGATATGAGAGGAGATGGGGGAGAAGTACAGATGGTCAGGAATTTGAAAGGACGTATGTAGCATTGGGGGAGAGGGAACTGGGAGTAGACACTAGAAAGTCCTAGATGCCGGGGACCCAAGAGGTTCCCAGGACTCAACAGGGAAGACATTAGCCAAAATACCCAGCAAAAGGGAAATAGAACCTGTAGAGACCATATCCAGTGGATAGGCACGGCTCCTGGTTGAGGGATGGGGCCACCCATCCACCTCAAAAATATTAATCCAGAATTCCTCCTGACAAAAAGAAATGCAAGGAAAAAGAGTGGAGCAGAGACTGAAGGTAAGGCCATCCAGAGATTGCCCCACCTAGGGATCTATTCCATCTGCAGACACCAAACCCAGACACTATTGCTGATGCTAAGAAGTATTTGTTGACAGAAGCCTGGTATAGCTGTCCACTGAGAGGATCTGTCAGAGCCTGACCAATACAGATGCAGATGCATACAGCCAAACATTGGAGTGCGTGCAGGGACCCCAATGGAGAAGTGAGGGCAAGGACTCAAGGAGCTAAAGGGGTTTGCAACCTCATAGGAAGAACAACAATATCAATCGACCAGACACCCAAAAGCCCCCAGGGACTAAATCATCAATCACAGAGTACACATGGGGAGACCCATGGCTCCAGCTGAAAACGTAGCAGAGGATGGCCTTATAGCATCAATAGGAGGGGAGCCCTTTGATCGCGTGGAGGTTTAATGACCCACCATCAGAGAATTCTAGGGTGCTAAGGCAGGAGTGTGTAGGTAGGTGGGGGAGCACCCTCATAGACACAGGGGGAGGAGATAGGGGGCTTGTGGAGGGGAAACTTGGAAAGGGGATAACATTTGAAATGTAATAAAATAAATAAATTGACCAATAAAATTAAAAAAGAAGGAAAGTGTTCTGCTAGCATGGAACATGGTTAAATCTTATAATTGTTTAGTTAAGTAAGAAGATAAAAACAAAAGCAAAAAAAAAAAAACTACCAGATAAGATCATTTTAACATGCAACATATTGGTGAAATTATAGCCTCAAAGGTTTGATAGTGCTACAAATAACCAATGTTAAAAATAAAAATTAAGTTTACCTAAAAAACATTTCTTTTTTTAAAAAAATTGTATTAAATATTTTCTTTATTTACATTTCAAATGTTATCCCCTTTTCTCATTTCCCCTCTGAAAACGTCCCTATCCCATCCTCCTTCCCCCTGCTCACTAACCCACCCACTCAGGCTTCCCTGTCCTGGCATTCCTCTACACTGGGGCATCAAGCTCCAAGAGACCAAGGGCCTCTCCTCACATTGTTGTCCCATAATGACATCCTCTGCTACATATGTGGCTGGAGCCATGGGTCCCTCCATGTGTAGACTTTGGTTGGTGGTTTAGTCCCTGAGAGCTCTGGGGGTACTGGATGGTTCATATTGTTATTCTTCCTATGGGGCTGCAAACCCCTTCGGCTCCTTGGGTCCTTTCTCTAACTCCTCCATTGGGGACCTTATGCTCAGTCCAATGGATGGTTGTGAGTATCCACTTCTGTACTTGTCAGGCACTGGCAGAGCCTCTCAGGAGACAGTTATATCAGGCTGCTCTCAGCAAGCACTTGTTGGCATCCACAATAGTATCTGGGTTTGGTGACTGTATATGGAATGGATCCCCAGGAGGGGCAGACTCTGGGTGGCCTTGTCTTCAGTCTCTGTTCCATGCTTTGTCTCTGTATTTCCTCCCATGGGTATTTTGATCCCCCTCCTAAGAAGGACCGAAGTATCCACACTTTGGTCTTCCTTTTTCATATGTAATCTACTGGCAAGTCCTCCCACTTTTCATCAAATAGGACAGGAATATTTACTCCAAGTATATAATATAAGCAAATTTCTTTCTCACAGAAAAAAGTAAAGTTGGTATCTGGAATGTAGTTCAATGGTAGAACGCTTACATGCATGGCGTACTAAATTCTAAATAAGTAAATATTTTAATGTACATTCAACAGACCCAAAGAAGCTAAACAAGAAGGAAGGCCCAATTGAGGATGCTTGAATCTTCCTTACAAGGGGGAATGAAATAGTCATAAGAGGCAGAGGGAGGGAGAGAATTGGGTGAGAGAAGAAATGAGGAAGGGAATAGGGATCAGAATCAGGTACGGGGAGAAGCAGGAGAGAGGGCCAGAGGACCATGAGAATGAGTGGAAATCTGAAGCTGCTGGAAGGGGTGTGTGAAGGGAATCTCTAGGAAATTCCAGAGACCTTATAGGATCAGGGAGGCTCCCAGGAGTCAACGCCTTAGCTCAGACCTTATGTGGGACATGCATAGCAGTAGGGATATGGAACCTGAAGAGGTAACCTCTTATAGCCAGGCAGAACACCCAGTGGAGACATAAGGACACCAGCCTACCCACGAAACTTTTGACCCCAAATTTGCCCTGTCTACAAGAAATGCAGGCATTGGGGATAGGACTGAGACTGAGGGAATGGCCAATCAATAACCAGCCCAACTTCAGACCCACCCCATGGGCAAGCACCAATCCCTGACACTGTTAATGATACTCATGATGCTTGCAGACAGGAGCCAAGTCTAAAAAAATAAGGAGTACATCTTGTTCACAATTTAAGTGTACTTTGTCTTATTTTTCTGCAATACTTTACTTCATCTGAGATACAGTAAAATTTAGAGAAAAATCAATATAGCCTGTTAAACTCACATGAATTGTTTTCTGGGTAATGAACCTAAGGAATTAATTTCTAAGGACCTTTTAAGAGTCTCCAGCTAGAAAACTGTGTTCTAAATCATTTGATTATATGAGCAAACATATCCTGAAACAACCCTATTCCCTATAACGTGACAGCATGCAGGGCCACCAGCCCTACGCTGAGTATGTGTCTATTTTTAAAATGCCAGTACAACCAACAATGAAGTCGTCAGCATGTGGTTCGAGGCGACCACCCTACAGCCCTATATGGTCACATATTTTCTATTCTGTGTGCATTTTGTTCTCACTTCTTTAGATCATTTCCCCCATTTCAAACTGAAAAAGTTGCTTGAGGGCTGAAACCATATTGCCAATAATTCATTCTAATTGGAAGCAGTGGGTGCTTAAGCACTCATTACCTAACAAGGAGCACTACACTAACAAGCTCCGTTTGGGGGTCAGTGCTAATAAGGCCAAGGTCCTGAACCTGTCATGGGTGGACATTTGCTCTGTTCCATGACAATAAGCCAAACTCTAGGGCTCCCGTGGCTGCTAACCCAGTGTGTGGTGGTGAAATCAGATCACGAGAAGGATATGAATGCTCTGTTTCAAGTCTAAGTACAACCAGAACTGGGGAGATGAGAGCAAAGGCGTGGAATTGGGCAACGGTTAGGGACAGAAGCAGCGACTGTGGATTCAAGGCCCATTGTTTCTTTCTGTGATTTTTCTCTCTGACACATCTAAGTGACATTCATGTTTCCATCTATAACACAGACCCTTGAGCCCTGGTCCTCACACACGGGGTACATTCGTCTGTGGCAAGTCAAGGAAGCAGCCCTCATCATTTTGTGAGGAATAGTTTAAGATGAAAAGAATTCTAATTTATTCCTATACCTAGGACTAAATTGAGGTTCAGTGAAATATACAGACTATGATAGCAGCCCTTTACAGGGACCTGAAATTCTATAATTCTAGGGAGCAGAGGATATATGTATTCGTGTGGGAGTATGCACATGTTTATTTACATACACTTATTTGCACATGTATGTGGAGGACAAAGTCTACACCTGAAAGCTTTTAACTATCACTTTCTCCCTTATTCTTTTGTTCTCTAAACCTAGAGCATATTGTTTCAGTTAGACTGTCTTGCCAAAAAGCTCTATGGATGGACGCTGATACTACAAACAGGCACTGTTTAACCCACACTTTTACATAGCTAATCCAACTCAGGACCTCACACTTGTTTTGTAGGCACTTTATCCATTCAGATAACTCCCAATCGGTGCTTCATTTATAGTAAACTCCCAAAATGATGCCTAATCAGTTGGGTCCTTGGACCTCACATTATATAGTGAGATTCTAGAGTGTCACAAGTTACTGAACTCCTAAGTCTCCTGAGTTGAAAAAGCTGTTAGTTGGTCAGCATCATCTAAGGTTTCAAGAATCTAGCATCACAATGGTCCAAGAAGATGAATCAGAGTCAATTCTTAACCAGTCCATAAGCAAACAGAGGTGGCCACGATGATTATACCAAAGATATAATAGGTGTGATGGGTGCTTATAGGAAACAAAGAAGGAATAGATGCTAGAATCTCAGGTCTCTGAGAGACAGAGACATGTAAAGCTGTTAAGGCAGACCACTTTTTATAGAAGTTGGTTCCTGGTTGAGACATTGCAGGAAGTCTTATGTATTTCGGACGCATTGTCTTAGACTTCCATTTGACTTAGAAGGGTAGGAAAATTTTGAGATGATCAAGATGAGAATCAATCATTAACCCTCTTCTCTCCTTTGAGTTTATATGTGTACCAGGTGGTAAGGCATTTAAGATACCGGTCAATAGAATCATGTTCACAGAACAAGTACTGTAAATGGGTATATCTGGCCATGAACTGCATAAAGAATACGTAGGTTGACAGATCTACATCTGAATAAGGATCAATTTAGACATTTGTCAGATAATTACCAAAGAGCTTTTCACTTGTCTAAGGAAACAAAGATTGAATGTTTTTTTTTTTTTAATAAAGGAGTTATTTCTTTTTTTTAAGGTATTTTCTTTATTTACATTTCAAATGTTATCCCCTTTCCTGGTTTCACCCCCCCCCAAAAAAAAACCCTATTCCCTTTCCCCCTCCCCCTGCTCACCAACCCACCCTTTCCTACTTCCTGGCTCTAGCATTCCCCTACACTGGAGCATAAAGCCTTCACAGGACCAAGGACCTCAAAGGAGTTATTTCATCCATGGATTTCATGAAAGATTAAATATAGTATGTGTGAGCTAAAATGTATATTAATAATATTTGTCGTATCTTGCAGATAGCTCATCTAATTCCTTTCCTGGACTAAATCTATCAGCATGCAAAAAAAAAAAAAAAAAAAAAAAACAGTGGGAAGAGGGGAGCAGAACCCAGGAACCTAAGACACTATGAAGATTCAACAGAATCATGTGTGTGCTCATCCTCCCCAGAGTTGGCTGACAGGGGCATAGCTCAGACCAGCAACAGCTAGAAAAGAACCACACAATAAATATGTCAATGCAATTTAATTTAAATGAAAGATAGACCATAGTCAGAGGCCATGAATAGGGAAGTAAAAGTCAAGTATGTGAACTGAAACTTTGGGTAGAATCCTAAAGGGGCATTCCAAGACTAGCTCTGACCTTAGCCGAGGGAAAAACTTGAACTGGCTAGAACTGAATACTGGTGCATAGGGGCAGCCCAAATATTTAAGAAAAAAAAACTATAAAAATAAAACCACTTCTGCACATGGGGTAGAAACATAGCTTAATTTTCACCCAAAATACAAAAATAATTAAAGTAGCAAAAAGAATTTCTGAAGCATGCTGTTTTTCAGAATTCATTGTTAGTTCAGAAGATAGAAAAATAGACAAGGAAAGTCCTTATTAGGGTCTTGTTATCTAAAAGATAAAACAATGAAAGACAAGCCTTGAACTAAAAGAGTAAATAAATGGGAGTTGGCTGTCAGAGGCAGAGCTCAGACCACCAACAACTAGAGTTCTCAGTGTAATTTGAACTTAAATGAAAGATAGCCCATAGTCAGAAGCCATGAATAGAGATGTGAAAATCAAGGCTCTTACTTGCAGATTTGTGTAAAATTCTAAAGGGGCATTCCAAGGGTAGGAACCCATAAGGCTGTGACTCTAGCTCTGACCTCAGATGGGAAATATTACCAAATATATAAGGATCTTACAAGACTCAATATAGGAGGAAAAAACCAAATAATCTATGGAAAAATATTAGCAAATATGTGAATAAGTATCACGTTAATACTTGATCAAAAAATTAAAGCCCAAGAGATGTGTTGGAAGATTCTCAGCTACAAAAACAATCATAAAAAATGTAAAATGGTTAATGTAGCATTTCATATATGTCAGGCAGAAAATTGTCTCCTAAAGTTTGACAGTAATTATGAGTTAAAATATGGGAAAATTTTTTGGGAAAAACTGAGGTCAATCTTTTGGGAACAAATTGGCAATCTCTAGTTAAATGACAATGTCTCAAAAGCCCATGTGCACAAGCCTGGGTACTCTGCTTTGAGTTTGAGATGTCTCCCACAGGCCTATCTGTGTGTTTGAACACTTGGTCCAGAGCTGCTGTTGCTGTTTTGGGAAGCTGTGAAGGCTTTTCAACATAAATCCTAGCTGATAGGTGTAAATTACTTGAGGGTGGGGAGCAGGGTACCAACCCTGATTCTTATCTAACTCTCCCTACTTCTTGCGAGATATAAACGAGTTGTGCAGCAAGATCCCACCACCAGGAAGGAAGCGTCTCCAGCTGTCATTCGTCCCCTGCCATGATACACTGCTGCAACCCTTCCTCCTTTAAGTTGCCTCTGTCAGATATTCTATCACAGCAGTGATATAAAAGTCTCTAACACAGACTATTATTATTTTAAATGGACCTAGAATTTTTTTTAAAACACTAGACAGCTTTGTTATTTTAAAACTAGTCAGATCGCACAATTGCTGGGCACTGAATCTCCTGCCCTGATCTTATCAGCTAACCTATATCAGCTGGTCTATATCAGCTAGCCTCTGCTTGTGGTGGAGGCTGCAGGTGGCAGAGACTAGCTATCAAGATCTTACATGGTTGTTTGTGCCTCTCATTTCAAAGCTTGGATGAAAAGACCTCCTCTTTTCCTGAGTCTCTTCTCTTCCTCCTGGGACCCGAAATCCCATGTTTACAGTTCACCCAGCAATTGAGTTACACCTTCTTTTTTTTTTCTTTTCTTTTCTTTTCTTTTCTTTTCTTTTCTTTTTAAAGATATTTTCTTTATTTACAAGTCATATTTCCCAGTTTCCTCTCCAAAAACAAAAAAACAAAACAACAACAACAAAAAAAAACCAACAACAACAAGAACAAACCCCTGTTGCCTCCCCCCTCCCCCTGCTCGCCACACCACCCTCTCCCACTTACTGGCCCTGGCATTCCCCTACACTGGGGCATAGAACCTTAAATGGACCTAGTATTAAACTGACTCCTAACAAATTACCATTTTACTCAATTACCATTTACTCAAAGATCAATGCATCTCTCAACACTCCTCTGAGAATCCACTGCTTGTAGTAGATTGTGATTAACACAGGGCCCCACAACTGGCCAACATGTGGAGACAAGGGAATGTGTGGTACTCAACTCTAGATTGGACAGTGACATCAAAACTCTCTCCCAAGGCTCATGGATCTTTGAGGAAGAAGGCTTAGAAAGAGTCTAAGATCCATAAGTGGTTGATAAATCAAGGAAACAGTGCTTTCCAGACAAAACAGGGAAGATGGACATAAGAACTCAAAGCAATTGTGACAATATGCACAAGACCATTACAAACTCTAGCTAGATAGGACCCCAGCATGGAACAAGGTAAGTAGACATGTAATCCCACTAATACTTGATGAGATATTGGCATTCCATAACTACTGGGAAAAGGCAAGCTAGTTTCCATTAATGATGTGACCTCCAAACAGCTGGCTATACACCAGAGAAGGCTTTGGTCCCCCAAGACTAGTTGGGCAACACTGACCATACATACTTTGGAGGGAAATGGAGAAGAAAGGAAATAATATCAAAATCCGATGAAATGGAATGAGAAAGTTGAAAGATTGGAAATGGGAGCAGTTGAAGGATAAATATACTCAAGTACATTATATGAACTTCTCAGAGAATTAATAAAAAGTTTTTTGAATAAAAAGAAAACATATATCATCTGATATAAAGATTTCCTGATCCAATCTGAGCTTGAGTATTGGCATAATACTCAAGGCAGTTGGTCCTGGGATGCTTATGAAAGCTAGCTGAATGTAAACCTGTGAGTGAGCCAACAGACAGCACTCCTCCATGGTTTCTGCTTTAAGTTCTTGTCCTATCTTCCCTTGACGATAGACTGTGACTTGGAAATATAAGTCATCTAAACATTTGCCTCCTCTGCTACTTTTTATCTGAGTGTTTTATCATAACAGCTGAAAAAAAGTCAACAATTTTCATCATGCATGAAATTTTCAAGACCAGATAAGAGGTTTACCCATTATAACACAGGTCACTTGTCTAGTCATAGACAAAGCATGTACCAACTCCAGGTTTCCATGATTGCCATTGTTATCAGGGTTTGCATCAGGTCTTTCAGTAGCTTGCCTATATACTGGACAATTTTTTTTTAGCTGGTGTACATTTATTTTATCTTACATGAAACTTGATACCCCACTAACTGTGGCCAGAGCATAACTTATTTCAGTCTCTTAGCATGCATTCGTATAAATACCCTCGTAGAGTCTCATCCACCTTTTGTTTGCTGCTCTTTCACTTCACTGATAAACAGAACAAAATAGAACAACAACAAACAAAGGGCAAATTCTTTGCATGTTTATCCTACATTGGGAGATGGAGACCAAGCCAATGTGAATACAAAGACAAACCCAGGGAGTCAACAAGTCATTAGGCATGCTAGACTGAATCAACCATGACAAAGAAGCTCAGAGAAGAACATCAATACTTTACTTCCTCACACATCTCAGCAGACAATAATATTCAAAAATATCGATTTAATTATGGAAATCATGTGTTTACTGAGGCAGAAGAAAAAACTAACAATATAGAAAGTAAAAACTTCTAATTTTGTGGTTTGTTTGTTTGTTTGTTGCTTCTGCTGTTGTTATTGTTGCTTTTAAGCAAGTCCTCTCTATACACTCCAGGCTGGCCTTGAACTCAGAATCCCCCTTGACTCAGACTCCTTAAGTTAAAGTTTTGGGTGTGTGCCACACTACCTCATCAGAGATTGCATTTTGTGACAGCCAGTTCTATGACTGTGAACAAGTTACTTTAACTTTTCAAATCCTCTGGTTTTAATAAAGAAGCTCCATGACTAATCTCTTCAGTCCCTCCAAATCAGACACCCCAAGATGCTGTGACCCTGGAACAAACCCTGAGGCCTGCTTATTATAACAGCAACCTTTCCATTGCACTTCAGTCTCCAGAGATGTCGATATCCTTACTCTCAGCCCAAATCACTCATTTAAAAGACTCATACTGAAATAATGATTTTTTTTAAAAGTAAGCCTTTTGAAAAGGAGTTGCTTATGGCAACTCTTTAATTCCTCACTGTTTAGCTGACTAAATGTCCTCTGAGTAACAGACATGAGCTCTTCATCTCAGGACTAAGAAAATTAAGACTCTGAGAGATCCTGTAAGTCACTAATCACAGTGCATGTTAGCAAGGCAAACTATATTTTTACCTTGTCTGATTCCCAATTTGCCTATTAATACATTCAAGAAAAAGTTTGTCAAATGCACAGATGTAGTAGGCATTAGGGACACAGAGAGTTCTGAGACAAATTCATCACTCTCCCAGGGCTCACAGCCTGGCAGAGTGAACAGCGAATGAGCAAGTGTCCAACTCTGGGAAACGTGTTTTGGCAAGACACTTCTGAAATGCTTCAAAGACTTGGAAAAAGTAGTAGTATCTCTTTCCTCCACAATACAGAGAAAGCTTCACGGAATAGAAGACCACTGACCTGCAATCTGAAAAAAAAAAATGAAAAGTTTGGAAGATGGACAGAACATGGTAGCAAGACATAAAACCAAGCACCTGCAAAAAGAATTTAAATACACACACACACACACACACACACACACACACACACACACACACTTATAAGAGATTGTGAACAGATGGATAAACTGGAATCTACCATGAAAATTGAACATGCCTGGAGATAAGAAGGATATGGACAAGATCGTATAAAGGAAAAGAGTTTTGACTTTTGCCTGTAGATGTGAGGAATGAGCCACTGGAAGGGCCATGACAGAAAAAGAACACAGTTACCCTTATTCTCAATGAAGAGCATGCTTTTAAAGAAGAGACAAGAAAACTCAGTTAATAATTCAGAAAGTAAATATGGTTAGAAAAGAAATGGGAGCTTGTAGGAGGCAAGTCCATCTGGGTTGCTCTTTTCGTGAGTCTCTGCTAGACTTAATTCCCTGCAGCCTGAAAGTTCCATTTAGTAGTCAAGACCCAAGCCCATGGGGAGGTATGAGAGACTTTCAGGAGTCTTAGAGGGGTTAGGCTTACAACCAGAGCCCACGCTGAAGTAAGCAACTTGGAATGGAAAGTCCTAGAAAAACAAGGGTTTTGGAGAGTACCAGAGATACACAAGTCCCAACTACAGCTCACAATGAAGAAAGAAAGAGAGAGGGGGGTGGGGAGGGAAGAAGGAAGGAAGGAAGGGAGAGAGAGAGAGAGAGAGAGAGAGAGAGAGAGAGAGAGAGAGAGAGGAAATTATAAGCCTGGGTTAAATCCCAGCAGATGGTTGCTTAATATAATAATACTATGCTAAAGGATGAAGCTTTCACGGCCATAAATGGGATATCTGCATCACACATCCCTTTTTCAGAGGTTCAGGGATCATTGTGAAAGAACAGAAAGAAAGACTTTAAGAGTCAGAGGTGGTGGGTGGCTTATGAGAGGAACAGTGTTTTCTGGACACAGGGGCGCAGTTGTACCTATAATCTCACAGCACCTATGAGCATATACACAGAACCTGCACAAGTATAACCTGACAAAACTCCTACCATGGAGATGGGAGGAAGACATAAAGTCTGACCCCTATCTGGGGCCCTCTTCGTATTTGATAGCTGCCGGGAGAGAAGAGCCAGTTCTCTTTAAGGGTGTGGCCCCTGCTAGGTAAAGTATGCTCCAGTGAGTGACCACACAACCAAGAGTATAGGAACAGAACAACTTCAACTCTATGAGTTTGAAAGAGGGCACAAAGTTGAGTGGGTAGGTAAAAGGGGATGTATCATAAAAAGTTAGGGGAGAGATTTGGATATAATCCAAATACATTGTGGGACATTCTCAAAGAACTAATAAAATTAAACAAAAAAGCAAAGCAAAATAATAATGGAGTAAGGAAAGGGATTTTGCGTTTTCAGACTCAAGATCTTCACTATAAAATGGGAGTAATGATGACATCTGCCTACTATCATGAGCATATAATAAATGTGACATATGTGCACAGATTCTAGCAGATATTAGGCATGCCATAATGTATAAGCAAGATTCTTAACAGTTAATATTGTGTGGTCGTACATCTTGTACATCCTAAAGGTGTCTGGAATTTGAAAAGTAGTTCTGTGATCCTGCAAGCACTATCCTTAATATTTCAACCCCCCAGTCTCCCCTCTAAAGATCTCAAATAGAAATTCTATTTATGAGGATGGATCTCATAACTGTTCCAGAGCTGTGGCATTGTCAGGGCAAAAGAAGAAATCAGATATAGATTTTTGAGTAACTAAAAATTTCTTTTAATTGCTTTGCTTCTTTCACTCCAAGAAGACCCGCTTTTAAAAGGTGAAAAGTATTAAGAAACATGTGACAAGCTTACGTCTCTCATGGAAAAGACAGCAAGCTGGTCTACATGTATACATCAACTGCCTAGCTTATATATAATTTGTATATAAATGTTGGGGTTGAAGATGACTTCTTTAGCATAACTGCTGAATTCTCTAGCATCCACATGAGTTAAAAAATGAAAATAAAATACAATCTTTACACCATCTAAAATGCTCACGGTAGCAAGGCACCAGCTGTTCCTCCTGCATCATGTGGCTGGAGCAAAGAGGAAGAGTGGGACGTAGGAAGTGAGTAAAAGAGACCCTTTGGGAGACTTTTACTTAATTAATTTTCTTTAAACCTATAAAATTTTATTCATGATTTTGGGAGCCCATAGTCATGATGGAAAAATGCCTCCTTTGGAACTAAAGCCTTCAAGGATGCCTACGGGCTTCTGGAGGGCATCTTTGATCAAAGACTTGGGTTTGAAGTTAAAGTTAACTCCTTCACTTTACAACACCACTAAAATGAACATCACAAACAAAAGTTCAAAAAGCAAAGATTGATTTCTTGGATTTAACTGTATTTTTTTCTAGGCAAACCCTAGTGAGTGCTGAATTTATAGAAAAATAGATAACTGATAGAGTTGAGGACCTCAAATACTCTGGTTTACTGATATTTTTGCCTAGTTTTAATGTCTGTTCAATTTTAGCTCACATTGGATTGATCTGAATTCAAAGCCTGATTTGACCAGGCTTTCTAGCAAAAAGCATAACACTGTGGATATCCACTGTTTTAAATTAATAAGGTATGTGTATAGATATGATAATAATTTAGTTAACTTATACATATCTTGTTAATATATATATATATATATATATATGTTACACATCAGCATCACAAATTAAAAGAATTTGTATCACTTTGTACTAAGAATGACATCATCTAGCTATTACTATTGGGATAATTTTTATATTTCCCCTCTGTCTCTATGACTTTGTCTCTGTGTCTCTGTTTCTCTCAAATAGGTAGTTTCAAGTACTGAGTATTATCAATTATATGTAAATAAAGCAAACCTTATCTTATACATAATACAGCATTTAAGAGCTGCTATCAACACAGGAGTGATTTTCAAATCCATATTTTAGCTTATTTGCATATACTGCCCTAAGTGTATCTTGGGGATGATCTTTAGCCATGGGGTAAAGCTGATTTATTCCCACCAATTGTACAGAGATGAGAAACATATATGAAAAAAAATTTTACCAATAGGAGACAGACAGATGACAAATAACTTATCCAAATGTATAAAAAGCAAATCTTTTGATGCCCCAAACAATAATGGCAGAAACCACAATTAACTATCACGTTAAGGTATTCTCAAGAAATTAAAGAAGTGGGCAAAGAAATACTCCCAAGAATATTGTTAGCCAGTCAGTAGGAATTGGTGCTGTTCGTCTTGCCTACATTTCAGGCTGACATGCAGCTTTTCAGTTTAAGGATTTCTTTTTACAGCTTTCTGACATTCCTTCTTATTGAAATATTAAATGTCTGTGACTTTCTTATGAAGAAAGCAATACATAGAGAAGATACTGTTATGTATACGTAAAAGGCGACTACAAACTAGATTAAGAAAGATGCATCTGAACAGATATATGATTTATCTGGGTACATTATGCTACACTTTGTATAAGAAGGGTGTGATTGTGTTTTGGTTGACTGTCCATTTTTATAAAATGAATACAGGAAGAATTCTCTAGAAAACAAATATATTGCTTGTCTGCAAGGTGTTTGGAGTAGAAAGAAAGAAGGGTTTGGCGTTACCAAGGACAAGGGTGGAATACCACATCTCCAGTATATAATTTTGTAAACCTTTGGCTTTCAAAACCTAAAATCATACTGAAAGGAAAAAATTATAAAATGAACCTAAGTAATGAAAAAAAGTTATCTTTAAAGTGTTATATTTATTGAATATTATTATACTACAGTTAAAATAATTCTGTAAGTGTGATAATTTGGATAGTAAATGTGTTCCTCATCATGGTATAATTTAACAACCCTAGACTAATTTTCTATGCACATTAGATTTAAGCAAGTGAATATATTATGTAATATCAAAATTAAATTTTTCACTATTGGACAAATAAGTTACAAATAAAGAATGCCAAAAACTTACCCTGGGGTTACAGCGGCTTTAAATATACATCCAGGATCCTGAACACCATTTCCTAACCAATGAAAAACGTAGACAGCTAGTCCCTATCAAGACAGAACGGGTAAAGTACAAACAATCCTTTATTATAGCGTGAAGCAGTCAGGGAAGGAAGTTCTCAGAAAGCAGATGTGCCCTTCATACAGAACAGAAGTGAGGATGAAGTGCCCAATGTCCAGTGCTAGCATAACCCAAGCAGCAAACTAAACAATGACAAGATGGGATGATCCCATATGCAGTGCTGTGAATGAGAAACGTTCCCCGTGGGGCTAGTGTTTGAGCACTTGGTTCCCACTTCCTGACACCATTTGGAGTCTGCAGAACCTGAAGAGGAACTCTGCTAAAGGAGTCAAGTCCACTACAGTGTCTGGAGTTGGAGGTTTTGTAGTTGGGTTCAACTGGGGATCCTCTTTCTCTCTCTGTTTCCTGTGTGGGAATGAAATGTGATGAGTTGCCTTCCCTACCAGGTTGGGCTGTGTCCACTTTGGAACTGCACATCCAAATAAGCCCTTCTCCCTAGTGTTCCAGGGCATTTTATCATAGCAAGAGAAAAGTAACTAATTCACCATGGAAACAAATATATACTGATATGAACAAGCTCAAGGACACAAAGAATTTATCTAGACAAACCGAAGGACCATGCTTCCCTACTGAATAATTTGTAATAGGGAAAAGTCATTGGATGAAAGGTTAAGGGCAAATATGACTTGAATAATCTCAAAACATTTCTCCCAAAATATGTTTCAAGCAATGAGGTACACAGTGGTAAGGTAAAATGGAGCAGAAACCAGCTACCCGAATGACCCTGGCTAGTACCACCAGTAATGACACATATTGACATCATAACCCCTAATAAGTGATGCTTAGAGAAGGATACAATGCAATTTTCATGGAATTCCTGCAAAAATACATACCCTCAATCCAATTATGAGTGAACAGCAGAGAAACTCAAAGTGAGAGATGTGCAAAAAATAACTGATCTGTACTAATCAAAAAGTGTCAAGGTCACAAAGGTTAAAGTTAGATGCGGAACAGTTATAGATTTCACGAGACCAGACAGAAATAACAACAAATTGCAGTGCAGAATCCTGAATGGAATTCTGGGAAGGCAGTAATACAAAACAGATGAAATCTGAACTCAATCTGTAGGTTCTTTATTGGAACTGTACTAATGCTAATGTCTGGACTCAGACTGCATTCTACTTAAGTAAGATTGTAGCACTGATGGAGATTATGGCAGGGACCAAGAGAAACCTGCATTATTTTTGCAAAGAGTTTTTAAGTTTGTATTTTAAAATATAAGGTAAATGGTATTATATTCACCGACACAGGGTTGCAAATACTTTTGAAGATGTCAATCAATTTGAGAGGAAATTCCAAATTTGGGGATAAGAAAACACAACTCTGCTGTGAAAATATTTCCACTAAAACTCTATTTACCTAAATTTCCCCACTTTTAACAGTAATTACGTAAGGATTTTATCCACCATCTGTCTCACGTGCTCTACCTGTGGGGTTTTTACTCAATCTATCCTAACTTTTCAGTTTCAAAGGTAAGCCATTCTGCCTCCATGAGACAAGGTCCAGCTTAGACCATCTGAACTTAGTTTATTCCAGCTCCAGCTCAGGAAGGTTCTAGTATATTTACTTTGGGGCCTGAAGGAAGCTGATCACTGAGACAGACAGCTCGCCTGGAGTGTTTTACTTTGGTTCACCATGCTGCCACATTTATTTGCTCTGTCGCATTGGAAAAGGAGCCTGGTTTTGTTTTCTGCTCTTCCTATACCAGAGCCACATTCTCTCCAATTTACCAGTGTCTGTCAGAGGGAGAGCTATCAAGAAGGAGCTCGCAAGTTAATCAGTCAGGGCCCAAACGTCCAGGCACTGTTTGTTACAACAGCAAAGGGAATGAAGCATATATAATGAAGCCTCCAAGCAACAGACTAATTAATACCTCTCTCTTCCTTGAATAAAATGACCCAGGATTGAACTCCAGCAGATTATACAACATTTTAATTTACTATCTTCTAAAAGGATGGCTACTTTATAAACCACATTCCTGGTTATTCATTTTCTGATAACACTATCAGTCATTGAGATTGGCCCTCCCAGCTACAGTCTAGAAGAAACTTGACTGGAACAAGTAGACATTAAATATACACCATTTATCCTTATGGCTCTTGCTCCATCAAATGAGATACTATACGAAAAGAGTACTGGTCACTGCCAACATGGGACAACAGCCAGGATCTTTCACTTGTTGCTTCTGCTTACCCTGCCTTCACAGTAACACGCATCATGGGCAGTGCTTGCTTTCTGGTCAGCTATTTTGAAAACAGGCAGCAGATGAATAATCTTAGAAATAGAAAGGGGAAACTCACTTAGTAGGCAAATGCAAAACTGATGGGTAGTTCAAAGAAGCCGCACACCAAGACCCTGTTCCTTGCTAGGTTGTCAGTTATAGAAATGCAAATATCCAAGACACCTGAGCTCTTCTTCTCTACATCCTAACATGATGAAACTAGATAGCTTCTAGAGAACTTTCTGGGTCAAGCTTGATTCTGCAGATAACTAAGCATTCCATTCTAACTAAGAATGGCCAGCGCTAACCATAGAGGGTACACACTACATCCTATATAATATATATGACAGATGAACAATTTATGTGAGATTCATATTCAAGTGGGTGTCCTATATTTTATCTGGCCAGACTCCTCCCTCCTCTCACAAATGTATAAGTATGTTGCAGTTTAACTTCCCGAACCAGTTTTTTTTTTTTTAACAGACCCTATTATTTCCAGTATGTTGCATCTGAGTAATTTTTCTTGCCCATCCACTCTCCATTTCCCCTCCTGTCAAATGGTTCATCACTGATTTCTTCATAAGGTTGAGAAATCTATCAAAGGCTCAGATAACATGTAACACAGTTCCAGGTAAATATGATGTAGTCAATAATTACATGATTTCTTATAATTGTTTCATTGTTACTATTAGCACTAAAGTACATTTGTTGCAAGTGCAAACAGCTTCATAAGCAATGCTTAGATTTTTTTTCAGAGAGACACAAAGTCTCTTTAAGCAAGAGAGAGACACAAGAAAAGCCTGTGAATAAATTGAGAGTCCCTAAATTACACCGTAAGATTTTCCTGTAATCCCTTAATAATAATTACTGTCAGGCTTTAGAGTGAGGAAAGCTTACAGAAGTTTCTAGTCATATTTTATATATTCTGTTTTTCATTTCAACTCAGAATAAATGGCAAAAGAATTGGAGTGAAAGAATGTAGATAAGCCAAAACAAAAAAAAAAAATGAAGGAAAGGTATATATGTAAATTAAAACCACACTTATTACCAGCCCTCAAAGCAAAAGAATTGACAGTGACCTCTAGTAAGATATCTGTGGAGAGCGTCTGGTTTTCAGTGCTGTCCCAAGATTACCTGGGTCTGGATAACAGCCTGCATTTAAACCTCTCTCAGAGGCATCCTATCTTCCTCCTCCACCTTCCCTTCCTCCAGAAGCCTCTTCAGGGCCCATCAACACCAATACAAAAGCTTGAAAATGGCATTTTCCTCTTGGCTGAATGCAAAAACCAGAAGCACAGAAAGGTTCTCCACACTGATGGTTTGAATCACTATGAACTCATTCTTTTTGTCGGCTAGCAGCGTAGCAAAAGAAAATAAAATGAATGAAGAAATAAATAAATAAGGAATAGGGGCTCCAGATGTCCAGGCACAACTAGCACATTCCAAACATTGTTCCCTACATTCAAGCAGCCAGAATTTACCTTCAAGTTTCATTTTCTTTGTAACTAGTATTCATAGGTATTTGGGGAATTTCTATAGACGCAAATGAGTTCTCTTTCTCCATCTGTTCTCAGGAGATTAATTATTCCTGCCAATTCAAGTAGGTCCTCCCGTTAACACATCCCAATGGACCTTTTTTCTTCACAATCAAAAAAAGTACAGATTCCAACATTTTAATAATATTTTGTTCTGTTTTACATTGCTAGTTAATTGTGCAGTCTCTAAAGGGCTTTCTACTTCTTTCTAATTTCCTTAATAAGAAGTATTCTGATAACTTTGTCAACTTCACAAACACATACCAATTTTTCTTGGAGGAGAGATTTTTTTCTACAATTAATGGGAATTTTGTTCAAACTGAATTCTCATTTTTAATTTTTATGAAAGTAATATAAGAGGCTGAGGAGATGGCTCTTTCAGTAAATGCTTGCCATGCTAGCACACACACCTGAGTTTGATCCTTAGGCAAAATGTTAGATACAAGGGTTTGTACTTGTAATCTCATCTCTAAAGATCCAGAGAAAGAAAGATTCTTGGAGTTAAAGAATCTCTAGTTTTAGTCAGAGGCCTTGTCTTGAAAATTAAGTTGAAGAGCAATTGAGAATAAACCCAGCATTGATCTCTGACCTCCACACCCATCTGCACACACTGACACACGCACAAACATACACACACACACACACACACACACACACACACACCTATACATACATAAGGGCACCTACAAATAATATACACACATACATACAAATATACATGTAAACATACATATATACACACATAAAGATACACACACATATACACATAAAGACACACATGCACATATATACACAAAGACACACACATATACATACATAAAGACATATAGACATGCTCAAACATATACACATAAAAAGACACACATGTACACACATACAGACACACACCTCCCAGAGGAATTAAATAGTCAAATTGAAAACAAAGTTAAACTAAATAGTAGTCCTTATATTTCTATGTGATATCGTTAGTACATAGGACCAAATCAGTGATATTTGCTTAATTATTCACTGTCTTTTAAAATGGGATTTAAAGGCTTGGTCAAAAAAACAAATGTGCTTTGGAAAATATTTCATAGAATTCAATTTTATCACCCAAAATTTAGAGTATTGTAAATTTTCTTTAAAGCAAAAGAAGAGATACGCATAGGTAGTCACTCTTGAGGTTTGAAGATCTCCAGAGAACTGATGATAGACAAATACTGTGGGCTCTAGCATTTGTAGCTCTTTACTCCATTACTCACTAGTGTTAGTCCCTGAGTCTTAGCTTTATCTCTAAAAGAAAACTACCAATGATTACCTCAAAAATTATTATTTGATTAAACACTACATATAACAACAGGACACACAGTGGCTGATAGCAGAACTCAGTAAGTGCTAACCCCTAATGTGTTCTTACTCCATTTTCAATGAAAATACAACTGAAAAAGCCATGAGTTGATTAATATTTTTATTCCTGGTACTTATCATTAATCTGACAGACTCTGAATTTGGTCTCCTCATTAAAGAGGCATCTACAGAGACAGAGCTGTGTGTGTTTCATTGAGGGTGCTTTCTACCTGTTCTCTCAATCTGTCTGCTAAGTATCAAGTGACCCACACTTGACCCAATGTATTTCATAAAACACATTTGAAAAGTTGTGCAGTCATCCAGACTGAAGGAATAACCAGCACGAAAGACAGACTTAAACTCCCCATTTACTCTATCAAGTCCCTAACAAATTTCAGAAACAGGGTAGACTTTAATGTGGTCATATGAGAGGAGAGTGCTAGAAGACAAGAGGAGCTAAGGCTAGGAAGCAGAAGGACTAAGCCTGGGAAAGAGGAACTTTGAAACTTTGAAGGAGAGAGCAGAAGCTGCTAACCCTAATTTGTAGGGTCTTGTGGAACCACAGCATTTAAGCACTGGCTTGATGTAATCTTTAATTGAGAGTGAGAGACTCCTCAATGACAAGAAACAGGCTGCAGAGAGAATGAGCACGGGG
>JADRCD010230078.1:0-25405 GCA_019843815.1 Montemys delectorum | reverse complement strand
GGGAGGGAGGGAAGGAGGGAGGGAGAGAGGGAGGGAGGGAGGGAGGGAAAGAGCTACAGAGCAGAGACAGAAAGACCTTAAGCTTGAGGACTTGGAAGTGTATGTGGACAGAGGCAAAATTTGGCCAAAGTGAAATTGAAGAGTAAGTATCATTCAGTAAGGGCTATTTTTGATAATTTGGTAAAATGATAGCCTCCCACTTGGATTGAGAGTAATTCATAGGAATTTGTACCTTTCTTACATTCAGCTTGAACTGAAGGATGGGGCATTAGACCCAGGTTTTGTAACGTAAAGTTCTACTTCCTGACATGAAGGATGCAGAGATTTTAGGAAAATGCAGCCACATCTAAGTCAGAAACTTAAACTTCACATGTGAAATCTGTTTCAGCTCCTACTTAGCCACATGTGTGCATGTCCTTCTCTTTTCCACCAAAAGAGTCTCGACACTTGTGGCTACTGTAGCCTCGATGTCCCTAACACCACTGGCTCAAATATCTTGACTTTATTTTGATTACAAACCATCTGGTGTAGGGTTCTTAATTTAGACAAATTCAGAGTGAAATCATATTCAGAGCTTATTAGTTGAGTAGCACTGAATGAATGTCTACATTCAGTCTTCTTATCTAAGATCCTATTGCCAAGAGCCTTAAAGGCAGAGGAGCTGAAGAGATGGTTCAGGGGTTAAGCAGTTTACTGTGCAAGTATGAGGCTCTGAGTTCTGATCTCCTGTACTGACATAAGAGTATGGTATGGTGATGGGTCTGTAACCCCAGGTCTGGGAAAATAGAGTCAATCAAGTGGATCTCAGAGGCTGCCTGGCCAGCCAGCTTAAACCAGTGATTGACCGCCAGGTTCACTGAGAGACCTTGTCTCAAAATCTAAATGTGGAGTGTGGTCAAATAAGATACCCAACATTGGCTCTTGGTCACTTTCAAACATGTGCATTCCCCACAATAGACACACATACTACACAGAAACTATTTTTAATAAGGTAGCAAATAACATAGGTGGGGCACTTGGCATCCACCTCGGGCCTCTACATGTATATGCATTGTCATATGCACACAACACACACATACACACACACACACACACACACACACACACACACACACACATAGGAGAGAGAGAGAGAATAAAGGAATATATTTATACATTTGAAGCAAATATCACAGGACCTAACAAGCTGGAAGCATTAACAAATGATAATTTTTATTGTTTTTGTCACTGAGCTCTTTATTTTCTCTTCTCACACACATAACCTATAATATCAGATGTTACTTGATGCTACACATTTATCAGCCAGCCAGAAACTCAGATAAATCAATGAAAAATAGAGGACACCAATCAGTCTTCCAATTATTTGACTCTGACAAGTCCTGGCAATGACTGGTTAGGAACAGCAAGAACAACTAAAAGACAGACCAGAAGGAAAAAACTAGAAACCTGATGCAAAGGCACATGATCTTTGTCAAATACTTAGGTTGTTTCACAATGTGTCTTTATAAATGAAGACAATTTTTTTAATGTAATACTGTAGTGTCCTGAGAATCTCCTTCAAATACCACACATACTTTAAAACATAATAAAAAAGCACTGGACCTAAAAAGGAATTCGGAATGGGAAGTGATGGCTCAGTAGGTAAAGTAACTCACTCTGTAATTATGAAGACTTGCATTTGAGCCACAGAATTCACATGGATATGTACTTGTGATGGAACTAAGGAGATGGAACAAAGGATTTCTGGAACTTCTTGGCCAGGCTATTCCAGCTGATGAGCTTCTGGCCATGGGGTAGATGATGTTCTAACCCATGATGATGATCTCAGGACAACACTGAGATCACCTTCTAGAATTCATATGTGTGCACCTGCTCACACACTCCTATTGATATATAAATGCACAAGTCATCCACATATACACTCACATACATGCACATGTGCATACGAAATTTCTGTTAAATTTAAGAACTAATTCAAATGCTTGACTTTCAAAGGGATTCAAAACAAAAAAGAAACCAACTTCTGCTACCAAAGGATAAATTTTTAGTAGAACGAGAACAATAAACAAACATACTATTCTTTGAATATTAGTTTGGAATTGGTAAAGAAATTATTTTATAGTTCATGAAGTTATCTAAGGAGATGTATCAGAGAAGGTGAAAAATAACTATCTTAATTTATTTTGAGTATGCCCAAGAAAACAGTGTTGGATACTTAGAATAGCCTTTAATTTGACTGTACTTTTTATATGCTTTCTCCCAGATCCTGTAGTGAAAAAGCACAGAACTAAAACATGTGAGTAGTATCAGACTGTGCTATTTCAAGACATATAAATTTTTAAAGCCAGACTTTTCTAGTGCTGAAGATGGTGCCATTTAATTTTGTTCTTTCCTTGTCACTCCCACTTCCTATATAAATTGAGTGATACCCCCCAAACTCTTTACTAAACGGTTTAGCAACACCTAAAACTCAGCATAAGGCATTTCTACCTTTAGGAGCTGCCTCATTCAGCTTTATAGATGACTGACATATAAACAAACACCGTGGCCAGAACAGAGCCAGTTCTGCACTGGCATGTGATCACACATCACACATTCCTCCTCAGTCATTTTTCTGATGACAGCTCTGGCCATATTATCATAGCTATAAAACAGAGTTTATGCCTTTTCGACCCAACTGATCTTAGCTATTGAAGTCTTCCTTGAATGACAGAATTCCCTTTTCTATAAAAAATTGTCAAGCTTAGAGGGACGAAGGTAATTTTCCGGCTCCTAAACAGACTCTAGAAAGTAAATCATGGTATGCAAAACTCCTTATCTACTTCACTTCATTGCTCAACTTATTTTGTAAAACAAGCAAATGCAGAATTCTGAGAGGCATTTCAAGGGCTTGACTCTGGAAAGTTAATCCCTTTTCCCCCCATTTATTATTGATTTCTATTCTCTTTTCTTATGCCACCACTGAGTGTAAGAAAATATAACAAGAGTTTATATTTCACAAGAACGATCCTGGAGCAGTTCAAATTCTGAATGCTCCAGATACTTTTGGAGCCTGGAGACCACAGGAAGTGTGCATTTCAGAGGGTCCTGTCAATACAATGCACCTTTTCTATGTGCCAGGCTGGTGCTTGCTCCACTCCAGTCTGCCAGTGTATCTCGCTCAGAAAAACCTGCAGATGGATGCTTCCTATATGTTCTACGTACAGAGAGGACCAGGACACACATGAAAGGAATTCTGTCCCAGCACAAGGCTTAGGAGATGAAAGAATAAAGTGTTTCTATAGCTATCTTTGGACTTAGACATTTGCTGGCCAGGCAAGACTGAGCCCAGCACTTCAGTCCAGAGGATCTCGTAAACTCTGTGACACTTCCTTCCTCACTTGGTCTGGTTCTCAGTGTTACTCTCCGTGCACCATCAAGATTTACAACTACCACTATTGCCACCCTTCCCCATAAAGCTCTTCAGTTGCTTTCAGTATTCCTAATGCTGTGACTCTTTATACAGTTCATCATGTTGTGGTGACCCCCGAACGTAAAATTATTTTTGAGGTTGCTTCATAACTGTAATGTTGCTACTGTTATCAATGATAATATAAATATCCATGTTTTCCAAAGGTCTTAGTTGACCCTTTAAAAAGGGCCATTTGACTCCTGAAGAGGTTATGACCCATGGGTTGAGAACTGCTAGCAACTTTTTTGCTGTCACTATGTGCCTTTCTTCTCTCTTCTCCTTTTCTTTCCTTTCATTAGTCATTTTATTTGTTTACATGTCAAATGTTATACCCCTTCCCAGTCTCCCTTCTGTGAACCCCAACCCCATTCCTCTCCTCTTTGCCTCTAAGGGGGTGCTCCCCCCCCCCCGCCTCCCCACCCACCCACTCCCTCCTGCTTTTATCTTCCTAGACTTTATCCCTACAATTACTCTCTCCTTCTCAACCCTGGGGATAATACTAGTATTAACATTTTCTCATACCTATGATATGTCATTTGAATTATAATTTTATTGCACAGAAACTAAATTTCTCATCTGCAATATGAAAACACTATTATTGTGACAATGATGGTTCTGGTGTTGACAGAAACCACACATTAAGCAGGGCTTTCTCTGTGTTTCCCTGAAGGCCTTGCCATGTAGAAATCAGAGGCAAGAAAGTTGAACTTTGGGAAGATGAAATGACTTGGTCAAAGTCAAACCCAGTGAGCAGTAGAGAGAATATTTGATTCATGTCTGTTTAGCTACCAAACCCCAGCTTTTCACAATGCCCCCGTGTGACTTAGTAGGTCAAATAATAAAATCAGAACACCAGGAATTGGTTAAGTACAAATGTGTTGCCTTCGAAGCTTATCAGGAAAATGCATTTCATTTTATTTCAACAAAAGACAAACACTAGAGAATAAATTAAGGTAACCTAGATGTTTGATTTATACTACCTCGGTAAAGCACGTGGCCATGTGTTTCTAAATGAAAGCTGGGGATGCAATAGACTGTAATGCACCTTAATTGATTTATGGATACTGTGTCTCTTAATAACTCACAGTTAGCAATTCCCAATTTTAACCAATCCCCTTCAATAAGAGCTTGCTCAAAACATTTAACATGGTTTTCTTTGAATACCTGTGGTTAGAGCAAATGTTGCTCACCATGATAACCAGATCAGCCCAGCCTAGAGCAAATACTTTACTATCGCCGTCAATGTATTTGCTTTGACCAGTGATTTATCCTTGAGGTCAAATTATTGTTGTGGGATTTACCCTAAAATGAACTTTTCTGCCTGTCATCTGATATGATTCTATTCTCTAAAGTCTCATGTTATGTGTATCCAGGTCTCTGTTTATCTTCCTGTATATCATTTCCCAACCTTCATGAGCATACATCTATGTTTACATGTGCTGGTAAGAATGGATTTGTCTCTTCTATGTGAAAAGCAAATGGATCACATGATTTTCATTTGGTTATCTTAAAGATTGGACTGACACAGGTTAAGAAGAATATTTTAACTTGCCCTAGGATGCATCTGTAAGAATAAAAATAACACTTTTTATAGTCTTAATTGTTCTTTATTTGGGTCAGTTTCTAGTAACTTCTATCAGTAGTACCATTTTATTTTTATACATATGATACAGTGTAATCTGTAGCATATTTATGACTGTATCACAAGTATTATTTGTCTTCTTAGCACAATTATGTCTATAACATATGCAATCAACAAATATTCATTGAATCTGTATTATTTAGATACTGAGACATAACTAGAGAGGGACACCATTTCTACCAAACTAAACAAAACATGGATTCTCAATTAGCTGGTCCAATGGCATGTTTTAAGCCTACATTTCGTTAATTGAATACATCTGTCCCTTCTGTTTAGCAATGTATCAGGATTAGTGCTTCTTAATAGAAACATAATGCAAATCATGCCTGTGTTTTCAATTTTTAATAGACTTTTGAACATTTTCTAGTAGTCTCACATTCCAAAAATTAAAAGAAAGGTTAAATTCATTATTAATTTTAATTATTGATTTCAATTGTTATGAATTAAAGTTTAATATATGCAAATGAATTCTCCTTGTCCCAATATATCTGACATTTTATCATGTAGATATGTAAGTATCAAGTTACTGTTGAGTGTAGTTGTAAAAGAAGAACAAGAATGTAGGTTTGCTACTTTGTCCCTGTCTCATCAGGTTTTTGTCTGTCACAATGACAAATAGCTGAGCCAAGCAATCTCAAAGGAAAGTTACTCTGTTCCATGCTTTCATGTGATTTCAGACAAAGACTGACTGGAGCCATTGCTTTTATCCCAAGCAAAGGCAAGCCATTGTGTCAGAAAAGGTGTGACAGAGCAGAGCTGCTTACCTCACAGAAGCAAGGAAGCAGAGAGACATATCTGTCCTCCTGAGCACCTTCCTCCTGCTTTTATTTCATCTTGGCTCCTAGACAGGTATTGCCCATAGTGGGAATCTTCTCTACTCAGCTGCCTTCCCACATGCTAAAGGTCTCTAGAAATTACAGACACCTAGAAATGAGTTCTGTCAATCTCCAGCATCTTCAACCCAATCAAGTTGAACATGAAGAATAATCAGCATGCTTCCATAAAGATTTCTAAATCTATTCTAATATTATTTTGCCTATTTTTTAGAGTAAGTAGCTCAGTGCTCCCTGAACCTTAAAGCAGCAGTTATATCATTGGGATATACAATTTTGATTGGTTGTGGTTTTCCTTTCTGTCCCTTCCTCATGATTCTTGTCTACCAGATGAGAGCTAAGCTATCATATCTCTTCCAAAGCAATTATACTTTTCATTGACTTTTTTCCTCTTCAAACCTGGAAAAAGCCTTGGGTATCAAATTATTATTTTTATTGACCCAATTATAAACTTTTATTAAGATGATAAGTTTAGTAAATTAAAAGTTTTCTAGTTGTGTATGCTTACCAATGCAACACTGTCTCTAGTCATTTTGTTAGTAGAAAAACAAAACAAAATGAAACAAACAAAACACGTACACTTTCTAAAACATAAGCAGAGATATAGTGATACCTTCATGGCTAGGCAATCATAACATTAACATTTAGGAAACTTTTCAGAGTATGAATTGATACCTCCTATCATTTACTTTTCCATTTAGGAAGAAATAATTACAAACATTTTTTTTAACAACATTGTTATTCATTTTACATAGCACAAAAAATTCTTTCTTGATTCTCGTGAATGTCTTTTGACACTTTTGTTGGATCTACAGAGCACCATTTTCTCTATGCTGTTTTCTGCTGATTCAAATGGTATTTTTAAGTACTTAAGATGTGCCACACATTGTGCTGAGGTATGTCTGGAGACAAAAATATGGAAAGACACTGGTTTCTCTTTATGTGACTTACAGTCTTTTTAAAAAATGACAGTGTACACCATGATCCTCTGGTTCTTACAATCTTCCTGTCCTCCTCTGCAATGTTTGTGAAACTATGGCTATTGGAGGACAATCACAACCTCTCATCCACTAAACCAGCATTATTTTTACAACAGCCTGTATTTGTCCTTACACCAACAGATAAGTGTAGTGTTCACTTCCCATCAAAGAAATTCTTTAGAACAGCAGTAACTGTAAGTGTAACTTTTTTTTCTTCAGATGTAATTGTTGTCTCGGAGGCTCACTACTGAATAAATTCATCCTTTCTACGTCTTTCTGAACTCCTGCTGGTTCAATTCTTCTGTTCTGGATCAGACATTTCTCCAAGCTGATTGATTCAAACTGGCTTCTCTTGGCTTTTCACTGAATCGCTCTGTTTGGCCTCAAAACAACTCTGGCAATTTGTTCTAATCTTCTGGCCCCTTCTTATTCTATGGCTCATTCTGTTTTTACCTGTGTCTAGCTTTGTCTCTCTGCAACCTGTCTCTGTAAAAACTGTCCTTGTAAAACTGCCTCCTCTCTACCTCTCTCTGCACGCTGCTCTCTTAAGTTGCCTCTCTTTCCTCTCTAATCTGGGGAGAATTGGGTCTATTCTATCTCTGACTAATTTTGTCATTTCTTTCTCTGATTTATCACTTTGTCTGCCCCTCAGTTAGAAGTCACTTTCAAACACGGCTGCATCCTTCTACAAACTAAATTTTACATTAAAGGTGTGTACTAAGGGCATGTCTGTATTCCAGCCAGAGGGATAAAGGGTGTGTGGTGTGTCTGCATTCCAACAGTTTCACATAGACCTAGGATTTTGGATGTCGTCCCTTGCCAGAGCAGCCATGTTACTGGATTAAACTTCCTCTACAGTAAACCACCATAGGAAAACCACACAGAGAAAATGGTGCTTTGTAGATGCAGCGTAAGCGTCAAAACATATTTCCAGGAGAATCAAGAAAGAAGTTTTGTGATAAGAATGAACAGGAATTTTGTTAAAAGATACTTGTAATTATCTCTTCTTAAATGGAAAAGTGATAGGAGGTATCAATTCATGCACTGAAAGGTTTCCTAAATGTTAGTATTATGATTACCTTACCATGAAAGAAACATGTATCATTATATCTCTGCTTATATTTTAGAACGTGTACATGTTTTTATTTGTTTCATTTTGTTTTGTTTTGTTTTTCTACTAACAAAATGACTAGAGACAATGCTGTATTGGTTAGCATACCCAGCCAGAAAACTTTTAGTCTAATAAACTCATCTTAATAAAAGACTATAATTGGGGCAATAAAAATAATAATTTGATACCCAAGGCTTTTTTCAAGTTTGAAGGGGAAAAAAAGTCAATAAAAAGTATAATTGCTTTGGAAAAGGTGTGATAGCTTAGCTCTCATCTGATGGACAAGAATCATGAGGAAAGGACAGAAAGGAAAATAAATTGCTTGAAAGGGCTGACACTGTACTGTGTTGTGTTGTATCATGTTGTGTTATAATTAATTGGGTTGCATTATTGTTTGACTATTATCTTTAATCTCTTACTACATCCCCCAATTTCTATAGAATAGAAGAAAATAAGGACTTACATAGTAGTGTTCTAATTCATTCATCCTGTGAATATCAGAATGCCTACACTGCACACAAATTATTTACTGCAGAATATGTACTAGATGAGTTTTTCACAATTTTTAACACTGTCTCAATATTTCACAGTGTTTTGATGTTTTAAATTTAATTTATTAGCTTATACATAAGTACACATCTATACAAACATCTATATAGACAAATGTTTTATTTAAATATGTGGATACATTCAAAAAAGGCTTCCTTATATAATTTTATCACTGTGTGAACATTTACACAAACATATAGCTATGATGTTACTAAGCAATATGACCACTTGGGACAGCCTCACTACATGGTTCATGATTTCCCTCTCCCTCTTCATGCTCCTTCTCTCACATACCATGTAGACATGACTGTATTTAAACAAACATACAATTATACTGGTTCTCCAGTTTAAATAAACTTTCAAATTCAACTTCAACCAATTTGGAATCCTCTCAGCAGTACTAAAAGACAGGATTTCCTACTTTTTGCACTTTTCATATCAAATCAATGATATCTTTAAATGATCAAGGCCTCTTCCTGTGACTCATATCATCAAAGAGAAATCAATGCAAAAATGTAGCACAAAAGTCTATGTTAGAATAAGAACACCATAAGCTAGGGTCATCTGAAAAACTCTTAGATTTACCTGCACCAGGTAACACATTCCAGCACTCTCTAGTCCATTACATGAATCTTACTTCAGTTTGATTTTTCATTAGAAAATCTTCACTTCTTTTGTCCCCTAAATGCAACTGATTATGCAAAAGTGTTCTAAAAATATTCAATAGTGAGATGTGAACCAGTGTGGCCTTACCCAACCACAGTTATATCATAAGGAGTAACTGGAACCAGCAGGACCAGGCACATAGGAACTCTGCCAGCCCAGTGGTTCAGGTTCCTTCTGGTCCCACAACACCCAGAGGAAGCTCCACTCCCAGGTACTCTGACACCTGCAGGATGAGAGGTGAGGAGGACACAACATCTGTCCCAACACTGGGAGTAACTGGGACCAGCAGGACCCAGATACACAGGAACTCTGCCAGCCCAGTGGCTTGGGTTGCTTCCAGTCTGTCTGGGCCAGCCAGTGGCCTGAGCAGACCTTGGGTGCAAACTCTGCAGTCATTCCCAAAACACCCAGAGGAAGCTCCACACCCAGGTGCTCTAACAAGCCCAGAGTCACAGGATCCCAGAATCACAAGATCACAGAGACATCTTGACTCTGAGGAGTTCTGACACAACCAGGATCACAGGAAGGACAGAATCCAGTCAGATTTAGCAAGGGCAGGTAGCACTAGAGATAACCAAATGATGCAGGACAAGCATAAGGATATAAGCAACACAAACCAAGGTTACTTGGCATCATCAGAACCCAATTCTCCCACCATCGTAAGTCCTTGACACACCATCACACCAGAAAAGCAAGATTCAGATATACTTCTCATGGTGATGATACAGGACTTTAAGAAAGACATAAATAGCACCCTCAAAGAAATACAGGAGAACACAGGTAAACAACTAGAAGCCCTTCAAGAGGAAACACAAAAATCCCTTAAAGAACTACAGGAAAACACAATCAAACAGGTGAAAGAAATGAGCAAAACCATCCAGAATCTAAAAATGGAAAGAGAAACAATAAAGAAATCAGAAAGAGAGACAACCCTGAAGATAGAAAACCTAGGAAAGAAATCAAGAGTCGTAGATGCTAACATTACCAACAGAATACAAGAGATAGAAGAGAGAATCTCAGGGGCAGAAGATACCATAGAAAACATTGACAGTCAAAGAAGAAGCAAAAAGCTCCTAAGACATCCAGGAAATCCAGGATGCAATGAGAAGACCAAACCTAAGGATAATAGGTATAGAAGAGAGTGAAGACTCCCAATGTAATGGGCCAGTAAATATCTTCAAAAAATTATAGAAGAAAACTTCCCTAACCTAAAGAAAGAGATGCACATGAACATACAAGAAGCCTACAGAACTCCAAATAGATTGGACCAGAAAAAAAAATTCCTCCCATCACATAATAATAAAAATACCAAATGCACTAAACAAAGAAAGAATTTTAAAAGCAGTAAGGGAAAAAGGTCAAGTAACATATAAAGGCTAGCCTATCAGGATTACACCAGACTTCTCCCCAGAGATTATGAAAGCTAGAAGATTCTGGGCAGATGTCATACAGACCATACAAGAACACAAATGCCAGCCCAGGCTACTATACCCAGCAAAACTCTCAATTACCATAGATGGAGAAAACAAGATATTCCTTGACAAAACAAGATTTATACAATATCTTTCCACAAATCCAGCCCTACAAAAGATAATAGATGGAAAACATCAACATAAGGAGCAAAACTACACCATAGAAGAAGCAAGAAAGTAATCTTTCAACAAATCCACACAAATCTAATTCCACCTCTTACAACAAAAACAACAGGAAGTGACGATTACCTTTTCTTAATATCTTAACATGAAAATTAATATTTCCAACATAGCCTAATCAATTGAAATCCAAAAATATGAGGAATTAGAAATTTATTGACTGTCATCCAATGGTCTCTCTAATTTGGTAATTGGAAAAATGGGTCCAATATTATACAATCCACATACACTTTCAGCTTGTTTGTTGTGACAACGTCTTGCTGTGTACAACATAGTAGTCTTAAGATCTTGCTTCTCCTATCTCAGCCTCTCTATTAGTAGTATTGTTTATTTCATCTTTTTACACTATACTATGGTTTTCAGAACAGCTTACATATTTTAAAAGTATTTATATACCCGAAAGAAATGTAGACAATTAAATTGGGAGGGGGTTTATAAGAGAACAACAAAGAATGAGACTGACTGCTTTGCTTGATGTTTTTTTTTTCTAGTCATTTTGATCATTTTATTTCTGTTTACATGGAGTAGTCTCAAATTTTTAAGCTTATGGATTTTTTTTAGATATTTTCTTTATTTACATGTAAATTTTTTTGCTTGATGTTTTAACTCTTGTATCAAGTTACCACAGTAAGAGCCAAGCTTTTAAGCTCCACTAAACACAAAACAAACAAACAAACAAAAACACTTTGCATATTTATGTTCATCTAAGAAAATATTAGTAGTGATGTACCATTTTGAAATATACAGAAAATACATTTGGAGTTATTTAAAATTTATACTGAGAAAAACATATGTATTTTCAATATTGCCATAGACAAGCATCTACATAAGACTGTTAAACTGATTGTTGTTTTATATCAACAACTTTTGTAATACTCATTTTTATTGTTACAACATTTTATAAATTTTAAAGAATATGACAAAAAAGATATTGTAGATTTTGAAGGAATAATACTCCTCTGGGAGGAGTTGGGGTACAAAAGGAAAACAAGAATGTGATCTAATTTTACTTATTTAAAATATGTTTTTAAATGTTAACAAATTCAGATAAATTGAAATCATGTAACTTTTCTCATTATAATGCAATAAAAGATGCAAAAAAAAATGTTCAATAGCATAAGCTAAGAAGCACCCTTTGTGTTTAGAAACTCAGCAATGGTTTTATGCTGTTTCTTTATTTAATTTGTCAAGTCTTATATAGCTCCAAAATCCCATAAAGACTAATACACCCTGAAACTAATAGTTTTCTCTTCAAAGAGAATAACACTATTAACGTGTGACTATTATGTTTAAACTAACAAGTTATAATCAAGGAAAAGTAGGTCTTCAAGAAAGTGGCTTAAGCCACCATGACTTTGCAATTCCATATTGCAGAGCTCATAATAAAACCCAATTCCTGTGTAAAGCCATGTAAATATTCATTTAGAGTTCAATGTGAACTTGAAGTGAACAGGGCACATATATGGATATAATGTGCATCATGACTTCAACTTATGAAAATGTTTTCTGAACACACAGTAATCTAAGAGAAGCATTCGATCTGGTACCCGCTAGACCTGATGCATAAGTCTACCGTTGTATCACCATCTTGGTAAGATACCTCAGAAGATTTATCTACTGGACAACTCAGAAGTTTGTAAATGTTTTACAAATTAAACGTGTGAGGCCATGAAGTCACCGTGATTCATAAGTGTCCAACACTATCAAGTTTTAATTGAAATGATTTTCAACACATTAATCACTTTTGAGTCTTCTTCCTGTTGTCATTTTATTGAAGGGATAGCAAGGTGTTTAGGTTAGCTTACTGTTGCTGCAAGGACAGCCAAAAGCCAAACCAAGTGATTACTCCTGAGCAGTTCTCGTAAACAAGCAGGCAAGCCTCAGCACTGAACAGCTAAGCTATCATATTTCTAAAGCTCTACCATTCACTCAAGTAGAAACTCAGAACCCACGAGACAAGCATTTGTACTTTATGATAGATTTCTCATTTTTTTTTCTGCAGAGATCATCATAGATGTTTTTGAAGAAATACTCCTAAAGATCTTTCTCTTGATGCACAGACCAAGGGAATCTATGTGAGTCAGTTGCTCAATAAAATCAACCGTGGTGGGCAGCAATAAACTTCCTGAGGAAAAAAAAAATCATGTAATTAATGATAGATATGTTTCATTCTTGCTAATGGCAGGGTGAGGAGGAGTGTGGAATAAAAATGACAAAAACCAAGCAGTAGGGACATGGCACATCTGGGAGGTAATATACATGGCAGCTTCATTGTGCTATTTTCCAGTGTGCACAGATATCAAAACACCATGTGCCAGGTGGAATGCTGTGTGCCTCTATTTTCAGCACTTGTGAAGCTGAGGCAGGACGATTGTAGGTTTGGGGTGAACCTGTGCTATCTCACACTCAAACGAGTGAGATATTGTGCTGCATGCCAAACATAAATTTTCTACTTATAAACTTCCCAAATTTTCCAATTCTGCCAAGCAGGCAATGGGATAGGGGTGAGCACAGATAGCAATATTTTTAGATCTCTCTCAAAGCAGATAGCCCCAGGAAGAAACTACTCTTTGGTGTAGATCACGTGGCATCTCAAGGTTCAGGGCACACATGAGAGAAAGGTTAAAACTAGATATAAGAAAAGAACTAGTTCAGAATCCACAATAAGCCATGAACACCTTTGCCCTACTTATAAGACACCAAACTGAATTTCTAAATACGCACAAGCCCTTGGAGCTAAGACAGGGTCTGCAGGTCACGGCACAGCAACACCAGTCAGTCTCCAGGCTGGGAAGCACTCAAGCTTCCAAAATATATACTCCCAACTTTCAACGGTTCTGTCTTCCTCCTTTCTCTAATTATTACTGTCTGCATGCCCCACACATGCCTATCAGGGTAAAAAAAAACAGCAATAAGATATCTACTTAGTTCACTCATCTGGGAAATGCTATGGATAATACAGAACTGTGGGTCAAATAATGCATTCAACAGCCAGTCAATTTAGTGGAGAAAGAAAAATTAAATTGCTTATTTTGCATCATGCAGAGCAAAAAAAAAAAAAAATTACAGTTTGAGTGCTGTGCTTTTCAAATAGTTGCACTGATGTTAGGTGGATATAATTATATTTACCAGGCGTCTCTGCACTTCATCAGTTGTTATACTATTTTTTAACTGCCTTTTCTTCTTGGAATCAAACTTACTTATCCTTTTGGGGTGCTTAATTCTTTGATGCCAATCAATTTTTTCACTAAGTAAGCAGGTTCTCTGTTCTTTTCATCTGAATCTTAAATTAGCTTTAGTTCAGAAATTGTTTATTTCTATCTGTATTATGAATGCTACATTTAACCAATCGGCTCGGGATAATTGGAGGGGTCTTGTCACTTTGTCCTTTTTCTCTTACGAACAAAGATATTATATTTCATACTTCTGAAGAAAGGAAATAAGAGGATTAAACTAAAACAGAGGACAAGAGGATGTCAGACCAAAGAGAAGTATGTGGCACTTCTAAAGCTTTCTCATCTAGAGCAAGGAATTGTAATCCATTCCTGCTAAATTCTTTGACTATGCTCATTATGCAAGAAACATTAGTGCCTAGTATATTTTGTTACCATAGCTCTGCCTACTGGGAACTATAATTAAAGCACATTTGAGCAAATGCAATTTTATTTGTTATTAAGCAACTAAAAGCTTAGTCAACCTTGCAAATATGGAATTATCTTAAGATTATAATAGGAGCCAGCCAACTATCCAATAAACTTTATGAGGTCCTATCTTTATTAGCCATGCCTGCTATTCCTTATTGTAAGAGACTTATATTCTGTATGACTTCAAACTTCAGTGTTCGCTGAGTTAACTAGAAATCTTGTTTTGAAAAAACCTTGCTGGGTCCTGGTCTCAGAGCTTCTCATTCCTTAGGCACAGGGTAGAAACCTAACATTTTCATTTCTGGCATTCTGTCAAGGGGCTGCCACGGTGGCGGCGGCGGCGGCGGCTGGTGATGACAATGATGATGAAGATGATGGCTAAGATCACAGTTTGGGAGTCACGGCTGTATCACATAGTGGTTTAGAGCTTTGGCATCAAACCCATCTAAGATTCTATCCTCATCCTGCCCACATCTTTGAGTAGACAAGTTTATCCTGATAGACTCCAGTTTCTTGATCCTTAACATGTGTAGATAACACATATAAATAAGTTTGTTGTGATAATGAAATTATATAAAAGAATAGTAGCTACTTATAGTATCTATTGGCAAGAGAAAAAATAAATAAAAGGAAACTCAGTTTGTGTTTATGGTTACTCAAGAAACATGCCCCAGATCTAATTTAACGGATTCCCAGATCATGGTGGATATCAGACTCACCTGAAAAAAAATCTTTGGAAACATTCTTTGAGTGCAATGTCTTTGCAGTCTTGTATTCTTTGACCACAGCATCAGTTGCATTCAATATTTCACTGATTACGAGATGGTAAAATACAATACTCTCTTCTGTATAGTAAGAAAGAAAATGTCACCATAAACCACTATTAAGCTTGGTACAATTAGCAAGAAATTGGAAGAAAAATATTGTATGACTTTATGTTGAATATCTAGGGTGAAAAGTAAAATAATAAAATTTTGGTAAAAACTAAATAGAGTTGTCAAGGGCAGAGATGGCAAAAAAAATAAGATTAGATCAAAAGATATAAAAAGAAAAGCAACTACCTAGGTTGAATGAGACTACAGATCTGCTCTTCACCAAGGAGATTACAGTTAATAAAGTTGTATGTATTTAAATTTTCTCTTACTAAATATGTAGATTTCAACTGTTCTTATCAACAGAAGAGCAACTATGTCAGAGGACTGATACAATCATTTGTTTTAACCATTTATTAATCATACCTCCCAGCATCATGTTGCAAACATCTAGATGTAAAAATTTATTTTTACAAACTACCAGAATTTCAGAAATAAGAAAATGTGAAAACTAAAACGGACTTTCTGAGATTTCTGAGATGTCAAATGAGCCTTATTTCTCAAGTTATGTAAAGGACAGTTCTCGTCATAAACCATTAACCCAGTGAGTATGATAGTTGGAAAGAAGACTGAAAGTTCCAATGCCTTGAAGTTGAAAGAGTACACAGGTGAGAACCCCATTCTTGCAGTTGTAATGTAGCTAAGTGTCATAATCTTCCACATTATTCTGTATGCTGTTGAGGAAATGATGCAACAGTATCCAACCTCTAATTTTGGAGGAGAACTTTGCCACAAAATAGCTAATAACTTAGATACATTTCTCCTTGCCTGGACAAAACTCCTGGACATCTTAGAAACACCAATCCGTGATTTAATGGGTGGGTTTATTCACTTCAGGTTCTAATTAGGATTAAACCAAGAAGGACAAAATAATGTAAGATGCTTAAGTCAAGGAGTATGGAGACATTTCTGTGATTACTAATTATCCAATTAAAGCACACATGAATGCGAATTTTTCTCTTATTTGCTCATTCTATTGGAAACAACTTCATACTATCAAGGAAATCTATAACTCCAAAAATACATTTTCATAGCTTGGAAACCTCTTTCAGTCTTGGCTCCTATTAAAGTCCCTCCAATAACTATACATTAAAGATTCATCATAAAGCCATTTTTTTACCATTTAAAAGCTATGATGTTCTTGAATTCCTGTTTTTAATTATAGAATAGAAAATGCAAAATTTATGAATCTTAAAGCAATGGCCTAATGTTTCCAAAAAAAATACACTGAATTTATATAAAATATGCTACAATCCAAACAACTTTACATAGGAAAAATTATTTAGTGTAGGACCTATGACTTACATAAAAACTTAGAAACAGATACTGGTCATAGAAAATGTCTGTAAACTTTTTAACAGAACACTAGTTGCTGTTTTATGATGTTAGAGTTGACAGGGTCCTGGTGGCTTCTATTGTGATTACAGAGTTTAGGTACACAATGAATTTAATAATGTTTACCACACAGAAGACAACATTCAGTATTGGGATTCTCCACTCTTGCCCATCTTTATTATCTGACTTACTTCCCATGCCCTTCCTCATGTGATGTATCTTTACTGAGAGATTTTTCTGAACATGTTTTATTTGAATCAAAATGTGCACGTGTTTCCTGACGTTTAATGACATTGATGTAGTTAATGATTTCAGATAATTTCAGGTCTTTGAAAAACGTTAAGAATGTCCATTATAAATCAGCTCTAGCAGCACTGCAGAGGTTCAGTTTAACTTGTCTTAAAGACGGCATAAGTTATCTCAAGCCCTCTGCTGAGGAGAAAGTGGTAGCTTCATACCTCAAAGCAATTTGTTCTCAGGACTTTTGCCTTGTCTTGTTGGGTCTTGTTTTGTCCTGTTTGGCTATTGTCCCTTGGAGGCCTGCTCTTTCCTAAAGAAAAAGAGAAGGGAAGTTGATCCTGGGATAGGGAATTTGGGAGGGAAGCTGGGAAAAGTGGAGAGAGAGGAAACTGTGGCCAGGATGTATTATATAAGAGAAGAATCTACTTTAAAATATAAGCAATTTGTTACTATGATTTTTTTTTAGCTCTTCCCCCTTCCACTGGTAATTATCTGAATTTTGATTTTAATGTCAACATCCTTCTCTTATCTATAAACGCCTCTTGGGGAATCTAAAGGTGTTATCTCTGAAGAAATATGTTAAAGAGATGCTGAGCAAAAGCTTCAAGAGGAAATAAAAAGAGTTTAAAGTCCTATTACTCCTTTAATACAGCACTAAGATGAAGGAGTAATGATGACATAGCACTTGTTGTATCCAATGAGTTACTCAGTTCTTTCAATTTTAAACACATGAGACAAGGAAATACAGGAACTTGGAGGTAAGTATTAGACAGTGATGGAGATGAGACACAAACATCCCAACAGCCACATTCATGAGCTCCTTACTAACGACCAATGACAACTCAGATCACAGCTCAGTATATTAAAAGTGTTTCCCCAAGTGTTACTTCTTTCAACATTTTCCTCAGTGTCCCACGTGAGAATATACAGGAGATGTCAAAAAAAATATGCAGACAGAGGAATGGGAATATTGGTTGGCTGGATCAGGTTTAAAAGAGAAGCTGATGGGTTTAAAAGAAGAACTACATATCAACAATAATGTAGCGGGTTCCTTTTCCTCCGTTACATTACTGCTGGAACTGTAAGTATAAGCCACTAGCATCTGAAAGTGTTACAGCATTATTTATAATAGACCAATGGAAGAAACCCCAAATACTGATCACCCGGTGAATGAATAAACAAAGTATCATGTGCTGATACACTGGACTAGCATCTAGCCATGAAAAGGGGTAGACACTGACACTTCCTATAATGTGAGTAAATTTACAAACATCAAACTCAATGAATGGAGTTAAACAACAGGAGGATGGGATGCCTCTATATTAGATTATTTCATTTCCACTACACACTCAGGATGAGGACGCTGAAGCAGAAAGTTGGATTGGTAGCTTGTAGGGGAAAGAATCCAAAGAAATGAAGAATAACAACTAATGGTTAAAGGGTTTCTTCTCAAATAACAAAACTGTAAAAACAAATAATGTGGCAGATGCATAATTTTAAATACATACTAAGAAAACCCTACTAAATTATAAACTTTAAAAGATAAAACTTACCATGTAAGTATATTATATCAATACACCTATCAATAAGCCTATCATCATTTAAGATTTTTATTCCTGGTTTCTAGGACTTTCTGTTGGCTACCTCCAGTTCCCTATCCCCATTGCTACATACCTCTGTTCAATTTCCTGACTCTCTGTACATCTCCCCCATCGCTTCCCACACTTGGAGGTAGCCAACAGAAAGTCCCAGACTCCAGGAAAGCAAGAGGCTCCCAGGACCCAACAGGGATGACATTAGGTGAAATAGCCAACAAAGGGGATAGAGAACCTGTAGAGACCATATCCAGAGGTTAGGCACGGCCCCCAGTTGAGGTATGGGGTCACTCACCCATCTCCAAAATTTTGACCCAGAATTACTCCTGTCTAAAGAAAATATAGGGATAAACAGTGGAGCAGAGACTGAAGGGAAGGACATCCAGAGACTGCCCCACCTGGGGATCTATCTCATATGCAGCCACCAAACCCAGTCACTATTGCTGATGCCAAGAAGTACTTGCTGACAGGAGCCTGGTATAGCTGTCTCCTTAGAGGCTCTGCCAGACCCTGACCAATACAGACATGGATGCTCACAGCCAACCATCGGACTGAGCACGGGGACCCCGATAGAGGAGTTAGGGGAAGAACTGAAGGAGCTGAAGGGAAATGCAACCCCATAGGAAGAACAACAATAACATCCAAGCAGACCCCCAGAGCTCCAAGGAACAAGCCACCAACCAACGAGTACACGTGGAGGGACCTATGACTCCAGCTACATACATAGGTAGCAGAGGATCACCTTATCTGGCATCAATGAGAGGGGAGGCCCTTGGTCCTGTGGAGGCTTTGATGCCCCAGTGTAGGGGAATGCCAGGGCAGTGAGGAGAGAGTGGGTGGGTGGGTGAAGGAGCACACTCATAGAGGCAAAAGGGAGGGGAGGGAGGAAGGGGAAGGGGCAGGGGACATTTGTTGAAGGGTAACCAGGAAGGGGGATATAATTTGAAATGTAAATAAATAAAATAACCAATAAAAGTTGTAAAAGTCAAAAAAATATTCAAAATTAAAATGAGATGTACAAGTTCAAAGGATGATTCTTCTACACAGTATGGGAAAGATAGAGCTGTATAAGGCTACAGACAGGCAGCTAAAGCATTGGAGACTATGGCTTACAGAAAGCTAAAAGCAATCAACGGTAAAGAGAATACACAATGAGTGAATCAATATAGTATGCGTGGTGGGTAGAGCAGAGGAGAAGAAAAAAGAAGAGAGAGAGAGAGTGGGGGGAACAGACCAGGGTGCTGAGATACAGTGAGTCATTTGAAAGGTGTGTTGTGGAGAAAGAGACAAGAAAGCAATCCAGGAGGACCCTGGAAAGGAAAAGGCAGGGAAGGAAATGGAGGAGAAGAGAAACATTTACAAGCAAAGAAGCAATGCCGTACTTGCTTCTGCAGCTCAGACAACAATGACAGGCTGCCATCAAAAGTCTGAGTATGGAGCACATTCCAAGGATCACAAACAGTAACCTCTTAAGGCCTTCTCGAGCTAAGTACACATGCTTTGTCTGGAGACCAGTTCACCATATCCAGATATCTCAACAACTTTAATAGGAAAGCAATGGAGGCACACGTTTGACCCCAGTGGTACAGGGTGGAAAGAGGAGAGCAAGGAATCAAAGATGTCGAACTTCTCAAAATCCAAAACTGGCCCAGCTTCAGAGCACCTGTCCATTCTTTCCAGGAGATGATGAAGGTCTGACGAGACAGCCGTAGGCAAAAATCTTGTAAAACTAATTCAAGCACAAATAGGCAGTGGGACTCGATAATCTTTAAAAGTCTCTCTAAATCTTCTGATTCAAATATTCAAACACTTTCCTGCAATGCAAATTAGATTCTTGCCAAAATTTTTCTTCACTGAAAACAAATAGTTAAGTTCATGTCGGTGAACCTGGTTTTTATGAAGTCCTGTGGGGCTCCTCTACTTTCTTTCTTGTTTGCTCTGTAGAGAATTAATCTCTTTCCTCAGGAAGGAATTAATAACCCTTTGTCCTCTGCTACACCGGCCAACTTTGGGAATTTGCACACAGCTCTCTTTATCTTGCTAAATATAATAGTCTGTCTAGCATCCCTCCTTTGTGAGAAATCCCTATTCAGTCTTACAAATTATGTGAGTGGATCCAAAGCACTCTTTTCTTTCTTCAATAGGGACGATTCCCCAAAGGAGCTTGAAACATGCCAAACATCTGCTCCTACAAGTGGTTCAATACATGATATTGATATGTATTACTGCTGATGTATTCACAGTATCAAGCCAGTGGAACACATTCTTGAACAAGTCTCCCCACCCCCACTTCCCGCTACAGGAAACTAAAGATAATCAGAGTGATGCTATCATTTGCTGAAGAAACTGAAGAGGAGGATCTGCTGAAACAGAAAACAAAGGAGGGAAGCATAACAAATCTATCAGCAATAGATACACAGAGTAAGTATTTGTCTAATTTAATAAATATTCTTGAATACACAACTATTTTGAGTACTAGTATTTTATAATACCCAACGCTGAGGTTTTCCAAGTGAATTACTAATAGCTGAATGCAATTATTGCTAACTGTAGTCCAAAGATGAGTAGGCTTTCCATGTGTGGAATTCATACTAAATTCCCTAATGTATACATTTACCAAGACCCTCAACTTAATTTTGCTTCTTTGCTAACTGAGGCTTTAGATCCACACACCTCTCAGGTTTCTTGCTTTGGGAGAAATGACTTGGACCTCAAGTGAGTTTGGAAAATGGCTCTTGTTCCTTAGGCTCGGGATTAATTAGAAGCCTCTGAAGCAAATTCTTTAAATTTTGAAAGTCATATTCCGAACGCAGCCACTACCCTGGCATAGGTTACATCTGCCCAGAGGAGACGTTTCCTTAACTGGTAAAGCCATCCCATACAACAGACTGTCTCTCGTATAATAGCCACTGGTCACATGTGCTTATTTTAATGAAAGTTAATTGACTTGAGTACAGTGTAAAATCTGGCTCCTTTGTTCTAGTCACCACATTTCATGTATTTGAAAATCACTCAGCCCTGGGTGTACACACATTTCTGTCATGCCTAATAGGACCATGCTACCCCAGGATTCTGTTGCCCATAACTCAATAAACACTGTCCTTGGAGTTTGCCAAACTTTATCTCTCATTGAATAGCACAATTCCGAAGTGTTTCGTCAGTTATCTGTCATATAATTATTGAGTGGCTTATGGTCTGGCTATTGAACCTATATTCACAAGCAAAACAAACCTTCACCCAGTTTCATTGGAAAAATCTACAATAATTGGATAAAGGCTAGTGAACCCAAATCTTTCAGCCATGAACTTCCATGCTAGTAGGTGTTCTTGTTAGCTTCATAGTAGTAAACTGTGGGATTTTGTTTTTCAACTTGAAGAGGCCATCCTTCTTTCTTTTTTGGTTTTTTGGTTTTGGGGTTTTGGTTTTTGTTTTTCGAGACAGGGTTTCTCTGTGTAGCCCTGGTTGTCCTGGAACTCACTCTGTAGACCAGGCTGGCCTCAAACTCAGAAATCCGCCTGCCTCTGCCTCCCAAGTGCTGGGATTAAAGGTGTGCGCCACCACTACCCCACTGAAGAGGCCATTCTTATTACAGTTGGCCTGTATTTTGATGCTCTGTATCCAGAAGCCACTAAGAATTTTAGGTTTTACTTATCCTAATGTTTTTTTTTTTTAACATTTTGCTCGACAGAATTCTTGTCTCTACTTGAATGCTTCTTAATTCTCCATGCTTTCTTGTTTTCTCAGTTTTTTTTTTAAGTTTAGTTGTGTTGTCACTAAATATACTAAGTATTTATATTATAAATGTTTATATTTATTAAATTTTGTGTAATTATAATATTAAATTATGCATTTTATTAAGTGTTATAATTTTATTCATTATATTTATATTCTCAAATAACATAGCAAAGTTTTAGACATATCCTCTTAGAAGTTCTCACCCACCACTAGCTCCTCAATTCTTCATCAGCTCCTCAAAAAAATCTCTTATGAACTATTATCTCCTCTACATGCACTCTGGGACATGCAATCTAGGCTGTCATTTCTCATTCCTGGATTACTCAAACAAACTTCTCAGAAGGATAAACATCAAAGTTTCTTTTCCTTGCAATTGATCGTCTGCATAATTCATGATTAATCTTCAAGTAGCCAGTTGCCCTCTCTGAATCTCTGCCCTAGAACATCTCCTCTCTTCTGTTACAGCCCTTTTCTTCCCGAACATGCACTTCTTTGAGAAGTTTATCTTCAAATGCCCCACCACAGTCAGGGCCACTTCTCTCAGCTGATCTATGCTATCTACAGTGAGGCTGAACAGAAGTCTCACCTCTCTCTTTCCTCTGATCTCCTTCTCCCTGTTTATAAATTGAAAACCAACACTATTTTTATGTAGACACTGAAGCCAAGTTCCTTGGGGGCTGGGACTACAACAGTGGGATCAGCTTGCTTTGGGAAGAGGATTGGGATTGATTGGGGAATACTTTGGTTACACCGGGAGTCCATTCTCTAAATCAACACTTCTTAGCATCCTAGATTTTACCCTCTGAGAATCCTTGGTGGTCTCTTGCCAGCCTCTGATTTTTTCCCCCTGTACGTCTCTGGTCAGCCTAGGAAAGTAGTTGGCTCAGTGGGCAACAGAGGGAAGAAAAGTAAATATGCTAAAAAGAAAAAAGTCATGGCATTGCTCTAGTAAAGAATGCACCATCACCTCTGTGTTACTACGTGAGGACTCAGGTTTCTTTTTCTTGAGAAAGGATAACCCTAAAATTGACTTGTCCGTTATTTCGATGACCATTTCATTTAGAAGTTTGAACTATAATAGGGTTGGTCTCTGGAAAAGAGGTTTTTAACCTAAGACACTTGTGACATTATATACTTATGTGTACATTCCTATTTCATCAAGTTTAAACTTTGCTGATAATTGTCTCTTATCAACAAATTTCTTCTTATCCAACATTCATTCAAATGAGAGGGTTTTTTTTTTTTTTTGTAATTTTGGAAATAATTTGTTGCACTGTCTGACACTAATAAGTAGAAGCTTGGAGAAACATCAGGAAACTCTTTTAGCATCTTGTGGCCAAGTTTACATACTTCTCCCATTCCCTGTCACCCACATGAAGCCAGCCTTATGTCCTTTTCCACAGAGGCCCAAGCACAACAGCTCAGATTAGTCACAGAAGAGCGTCCAACCGGCAACTTTCACATTGACATCCACAAGCTAAAATCAGCTCAGCTTTCGACTCAATAATCTGGAAGAATTTTTCCACTGGTCAAAAGAAAACTCTTCAACCAAAACTGTATTTATGACTTCCATGTAGCTTAAAGGTCCCAAACCAAAGCTATGATTTAAATGTATTAGTCACTGAAGCAATATTCTTAAAGGAACCTTTGTTAGGATATTCAAAACACCATTTTAAAAGTATTTGATTTTCTTGAAGGTTAAATTACAAAAAAAGTTAAATTCCTATTTTAATAACATTCTAGAAATTAATAGAGAGAAAAATTATTTTTAGTTTTCTGTTCTATTTTATCACAACAGCTACATTAATCTTATAGCATATCCAAAATAGAATATAGAAGTTAGCTAATGCTTAAGTTAGTAAATTCATATTGTTTATTTTCATCATAATAATTACTGTTTCTGATATTATAAATATAGTAGAATCTGACAAGAAATACTTTATAAAATGTTCAAAACAGGATATTACAAAATGTTCAAAATTTTAAATATATATAAATTTATGAATATCAATATACATTGACAGTTTCCCTCCCCTAGGTAAGATTAGAACCTAATCAATATGCCATTTTCTTATAACTTGAAGCACTAGAATTCTCCCCGTTAGCTGAGAAATAGAGAGCAAAGATAAAGCTGCATCACAAATAATAGGTAAATATTTGTGTGAAAACGGTTCTATATTTGTTTGACAATATTTATTTAGCAAACACTAATATAGCACTTGCTATCCCATGCATTATCTAAGCCTTTTATAAATATTAATTTACTCTATTATCACAACAACCTTATGAGTTAGATGGTGTCACATCCTGTCTTACCACAGGAATATGGGAGCCTAGAGACATTTAGGCATCTTGTCCAAGTCCTTAGGCCTACGGAATGACGAAGTCAGGATCTGAACCTATGAGTTTAGCTCCAGTGTGTGGACTCTTGAAAGCTCCAGCAGTCTACCTTTGAATATTTAAAGTTACTTCTATGTTTGGAAACAAATACTAATCCTATAGAAACCTTCTCCTTTGGGATCTAGGATATAGTTCCACGCCAAAACATGGATAGTCTTCATTAGGCCCTGAATTTAATCTCTAGTATGGTAATAGAAATAGGAATTCTTTATATCAAAGATTTTAAAATGATGACAAATGCTACCATGGGTGTGGGGGAAGTACAGCACTTAGTCCCTGCTCCTAAGAATCAAAACTACTACAGCTACTATAATTATTCATGTGGAGATTCCTCAAAGTGCTAGAAATAGATAAACCACTTGATCCAGCTATACCACTCTTACACATATACCCAAAGGACTCCATATTGTACTATAGAGATAGCTGTTGGTCCATGCCCACTGCTACTCATTTCACAATATGCAGGGACTGTAAACAGACTAGATGACCATCAACAGATGAATGAATAATGAAAATGTGGTGTATTTATGTAAATGAATATTGTTCAGCTGTTAAGAAATTACAAAACTCATGGATGGTAAATGAATAGAGCTGCAAGCGATCATTCTGAGGTGACCCAAGAGACATGCTTTGTCTCATTCTTGGATGTCATATATATATATATATATATATATATATATATATATATATATATATATAT